>NC_069458.1:33104581-33249803 GCF_026875155.1 Cherax quadricarinatus | reverse complement strand
TTTTTTTCAACCCTCTTAACCACTGCCTCAACCGCTGCCTCAACCGCTGCCTCAACCACTGCCTCAACCACTCCAGTCGCACTCAATCTACAAGCACCAAACACAATGAATTATTGTGAAATGTTTGGTTAGAGTGTGGAAACTAATGCTCACTCCAGCATAAACAAAGCCACACTGACTGACGATGCCTCAGCCACTTCTTCCACCACTGCTTCAACCCTTGTATTTTTGTACTATTTCCTTCTTAATAATAATAATAATAATACGATAGAATTGAAGAAGGAAATTGTACAAAAATACAAGGGGTGAAGCAGTGGTGGAAGAAGTGGTTGAGGCATCATCAGTCAGTGTGCCTTTGTTAATGCTGGAGTGAGCATTAGTCTCCACGCTCTTCCAAACATTTCACAATAATTCATTGTGTTTGGTGCTGGTAGACTGGAGTTTACCTGGAGTTTACCTGGAGAGAGTTTCGGGGGTCAACGCCCCCGCGGCCCGGTCCGTGACCAGGCCTCCTGGTGGATCAGCGCCTGATCAACCAGGCTGTTGCTGCTGGCTGCACGCAAACCAACGTACGAGCCACAGCCCGGCTGATCAGGAACTGACTTTAGGTGCTTGTCCAGTGCCAGCTTGAAGACTGCCAGGGGTCTGTTGGTAATCCCCCTTATGTGTGCTGGGAGGCAGTTGAACAGTCTCGGGCCCCTGACACTTATTGTATGGTCTCTTACGTGCTAGTGACAACCCTGCTTTTCATTGGGGGATGGTGCATCGTCTGCCAAGTCTTTTGCTTTCGTAGTGAGTGATTTTCGTGTGCAAGTTCGGTTACTAGTCCCTCTAGGATTTTCCAGGTGTAATAATCATGAAATCTCTCCCTCCTGCGTTCCAGGGAATACAGGTTTAGAAACCTCAAGCGCTCCCAGTAATTGATGTGTTTTATCTCCGTTATGCGCGCCGTGAAAGTTCTCTGTACATTTTCTAGGTCGGCAATTTCACCTGCCTTGAAAGGTGCTGTTAGAGTGCAGCAATATTCCAGCCTAGATAGAACAAGTGACCTGAAGAGTGTCATCATGGGCTTGGCCTCCCTAGTTTTGAAGGTTCTCATTATCCATCCTGTCATTTTCCTAGCAGATGCGATTGATACAATGTTATGGTCCTTGAAGGTGAGATCCTCCGACATAATCACTCCCAGGTGTTTGACGTTGGTGTTTCGCTCTATTTTGTGGCCAGAATTTGTTTTGTACTCTGATGAAGATTTAATTTCCTCATGTTTACCATATCTGAGTAATTGAAATTTCTCATCGTTGAACTTCATATTGTTTTCTGCAGCCCACTGAAAGATTTGGTTGATGTCCGCCTGGAGCCTTGCAGTGTCTGCAATGGAAGACACTGTCATGCAGATTCGGGTGTCATCTGAGTGCGACTGCCACATAATTAACCATGGGCCCAAAGAAACTTGCTAGTGCCAGCCCTTTGGTAAAGAAATTGAGGAACTCGATAGAATTGAAGAAAGAAATTGTACCAAAATACGAGCAGTGCCGCAGTAGTTTAGGCAGTGGTTGAGGCACTGGTGGAGGCAGTGGTATTTAATAGCATACATGTTATTAAACCATAACATGTATGTATTTAGTACAATATTTTACGACATTTTCATGTATTTTATGATTGTTCATGGTTCAACAAGTTAAGGAAGCAGTATTGTATTATATTTCCCTACAATATATTGGGGCACCAAACATTCGCGATTTTTCAACATTTGCGAGGCTCTTGATCCCCTAACGCTCGCGAATGTTGAGGGAGACCTGTACATTTTCTAGGTCAGCAATTTCACCTGCCTTGAAAGGTGCTGTTAGCGTGCAGCAATATTCCAGCCTAGATAGAACAAGTGACCTGAAGAGTGTCATCATGGGTTTGGCATCCCTAGTTTTGAAGGTTCTCTTTATCCATCCTGTCATTTTTCTAGCAGATGCAATTGGTACAATGTTATGGTCCTTGACAATGAGATCCTCTGACATGATCACACTCAGGTCTTTGACATTAGTTTTTCATTCTATTGTGTGGTTGGAATTTGTTTTATACTCCGATGAAATTTTAACTTCCTCACATGTTCCATATCGGAGTAATTGAATTTCTAATCATTGAACTTCGTATTGTTTTCTGAAGCCCATTTAAAGATTTGGTTGATGTTCACCTGGAGTCTTGCAGTGTCTTCAATGGAAGACACTGTCATACAAATTCGGGTGTCATCTGCAAAGGAAGACATGGTGCTGTGTCGTACATCCCTGTCTATGTCAGATATGAGGATGAGGAACAGGATGGGGGTGAGTGCTGTGCCTTGTGGAACAGAGCTTTTCACCGTAGCTGCCTCAGACTTTACTCTACTGACTTTTCCTGTTATTCCTTTATCACACATTTTGTGCACTATTACACCATGGTCACACTTGTCGAAGGCTTTTGCAAAGTATGTGTATATTACATCTACATTCTGTTTGTCTTCTAGAGCATCCAGGACCTTGTCGTAGTGATCCAGTAGTTGAGAGAGACAGGAGAGACCTGCTCTAAACCCATGCTGCCCTTGGTTGTGTAACTGATGGGTATCTTAGAACCCTTTCATAGATTTTTATATGGGACATCAGCTCTATCAGTCTGTAGTTCTTTGCTATTGCTTTACTGCCCCCTTTGTGACATGTGGCTATGTTTGTTGTTTTAAGTAACTGTGGGACAACCCCAGTGTCCATGCTTCTTTCCTACAGGATGTTAAATGCACATGATTGGGGCTTCTTGCAGTTCTTGATGAACATGAAGTTCCATGAGTCTGGACCTGGGGCAGAGTGCATGGGCATGTCATTTATTGCCTTTTCGAAGTCATTTGGCATCAGGATAATATCAGATAGGTGTATGTGTCTACCAAATTCTCTCTCTTTCTCATAAAAAATTCATTTAGGTCTTTGACTCTCTGGTTAGTGGCTTGCTAAAAACCGAGTCATATTGGGACTTGAGTAGCTCACTCATTTCCTTGCTGTCATCTGTGTAGGTCCCATCCCATTTAAGTAGGGGTCCGATACTGGATATTGTTCAAGACTTTAATTTGGCATAAGAAAAAAAATACTTTGGGTTTCTTTCAACTTCATTTATGGTTTTTAGTTCTTCTCGCATTTCTTGACTCCTGTAAAATTCCTTTAGCTTTAGTTCAGTGTTTGCTATTTCTCTGACCAGTGTCTCCCTACGTATTGCAGATATATTGGCCTCTTGTAGCTGCTATGTTGCTCATTGCCTTCGCCTGTATAGGGAGTGCCTTTCTCTTTCTTGTTTACATCCTCTCTTCCTTTTCCTTAAGGGAATATGCCTTGAGCATACCTCAAGTGCCACAAAGTTAATTTGTTCTAGACATAGGGTACGATCCATGTTGCTTAGTCTATCTTCCCAGTTTATTCGCTGGTACACAAACATGTCTGTCTGTCTATTTGCCTGTCTGTCAAGCTCCCTGTCTATCAATCAATCAATCAAGTTTTTTCTCTATAAGGATTACAATGCAGGGTTTACAGATTTTGGTTATTGTGTGGTTTACATGTAATAAAACACAGTGGACCCCTGCCTTATGATCAGCTCCCAACTCGACCAATTATGTAAGTGTATTTTTGTAAGTGCTTTTGTACGTGTATTTTTGGGGGTCTGAAACGGACTAATCTAATTCGCAATATTCCTTAGGGGAACAAATTCGGTCTCTAACGGCACCCGAACAGACTTCTGGAATGAAATAATATCGTAAGGCGGGGGTCCACTGTACTAATTACAGAGGGGGCCACTAGGACACCTAGCATGGCTAGGCATTTCAGGCAGACTTAGATTAATTCTTAACTCTTAATTATTACAAATTATGGAGTAAGTTGGTATTATGGCTAAGTGACTAAATACTAGTTTGTGAGTCTATCCATCTAGCTCTGTCTCAGAGAGAGCCACAAGACTGCATCATCATGTTTACTCACATCTTCAAGCAGAGTATAGCACTTTGTCTGGATTTTTTGGGTTATCCAAGGTAATTTACACTTTGTATACTTGTATTTACGTGTACCTGTGAGACAGAGATAGACGGAGACAGATTGAAAGAGATAGACAGAGACAGATAGAGATAGACAGAGATAGACAGACAGATAGACAGAGATAGACAGACAGATAGACAGAGATAGACAGACCCTAAACTTGGGGTTAACATCACTTTCCTCTTAGAAGTGGGAGTGTTAATATGGACATTACATCATGAACCGTTTTGGGGGTTTTGGTGGCCCCTTTTTGGCCTCAAGGCAAGGCCCAAATTTTTAATGGGCCCCCCACAAGGTTAAGGCCCAATTTTTTAATATGGGCACACAAGGTAAGCCCATGCCAAATTGGACAGGAAAAAGAAGCTTTTAAAATTTGGGGCAGGATTGATAAAAAATATATTTTGGCCGTTGGGGTTTTAAATTTAGTGTATATATACCTTTGGGAAAACGTTTGGGTTAAAAAAGCCTTTATGGGATCATTCAGAAAATCCCAGAGTGTTTCAAGAAAACAATGTTGCCCAAGAAGGGTGTTTGTGGAAAGTTAATAATAAGGCATGGTCACCAGGAAAATTTTTTCAAAGAGTGGGTCTCTCACTTCTTCTTATTTAACAGATGCCATTAACAGTCTTCAATAAAGATAAGTAAAAATGTTATTTTAAATGTTTACTTTTCTGTTACTAATTTAAGTACTATTTATGTTTGTTGTGTGTATGTAGAACTATAATTAATCTATAAAATGTATTTTTTGTTAATATTTTTGGGTGTCTGGAATGGATTAATTGGATTTACAGTACATTATTTCTTATGGAAAATATTGCTTCGACTTTAATACGTTTCGACTTTAGTACTAACTCCTGGAACGGATTAAGTACGAAACTTGAGGTACCTTAAAGTATTTGTAGTCTTAACCCTCTAACTGTCCAAATGTAGATCTACGTTCGCTCGTGTAGTGCTCCGAATGTAGATCTACTTTTTTGTTTTACATTCTTTCTTAGGGAGAAAATCAAGGGCAGAGCACTACACATGCAAATATAGATCTATGTTTGGACAGTTAGAGGGTTAAATGTTTATAGAGTAGTGCACTGTATTTGAAATAAACCCAAAAAGAGGAATCTGCAATAACAATTTTTTTTAGTTTAAAGAATACTGGTCAAGAGCCCGTCGTAAGTCCCCAACATCATAAAAAACATCGCTAAGTAGGAAGGCTATATTAAAAACTTATATATATTAAATTTCTTTATTTCAGGGTAAAGATGAAGACAGCAGTAGTCATGAGAATCCTCATGAAGGTGAGTTAGTTATGGCTTTGTGTCGTCATCTGATGCTACAAGGTTATGACCCAACGATACACTATTCTCACTCCCTACACTGGCAATTCTTTCTTCAAAAAGGAAAACTTGCTGGGTTTTTCTGGTTCCATAGATTAGTTACTTTGAAAAATTAATGTAAGAATATTATGAATTAAAAGCTTCACAAGATGATCAAATATATTACGTAACTGTGATTTTTTCCCCAAATAATGAGCCCTTTTATACATTGAAGAATGGCCCCCCCACTCCCCCTTTCCCCCCCCTTCACAAAAACAAACACACAACCAAACCACAAATCCCACACAAATTTTGTTGTGTGTGCATTGTGAGTTCACGTACCCACCTAATTGTGGGTTTCAGGTTGGTCATAATCCCTGCATAGAATCAACCTAATGTGTTGCAGGGTTGAATCATAGCTCCTGGTTCTGCCTCTTCATGGCCACTACTAGTCCACTCTTAGCTGCTCCTTAAGCTTTATCTTACCTCTTCTATAAGCTATAGTGGGTTTGGCTCCAAATATCTATTTCCAGACTATCAACTTCCTGACAACTCTATGAACCGAAAATACTTTTAAGTTTTCTCTACTCATCTAGTCTTCAACTTCCAATTTAAAACCCCTGTTACTGTGTCCCATCTGAAAAAAAAAAACATCGTCTCTGTCCACCTTGTCAATTCCTCTAAGTATTTTTTTATGTCATTATCATGACTCTCCCCACCTTCTTGTACTCCAGTGAGTCAGGTTGATTCCTATTCTTCTCCCCAAAAAGACAAAGCTCCTTACTCTGAGACTAGTCCATTGCAAACTTTGCATTTCTCTATATCCTAATGTCTTGCCAATGTGGGTTCCAACTGGTACTGCATACCCAATATGGGCCTTTTGTACATGGTGTACAGAGTCCTGAAACGATTCCTTACTGAAAATGGGCAGCACACTATTCTTAGGTTTTCTTAGTCGCCCATATGCTGCAGCAGTTTTTGGTTGATGTGCACCTCAGAATGTGGTCCGTATTATACACAAGGAATGAGTGAGCTACAAGTCCCAATATGACTCAGTTTTATGCAAGCCGCTAACCAGACTGAGAGTTGAAGATCAAAATTAATTTTTATGAGAGAAGCCACAAAATTTGATTACACAAGCCCAACCATGTATCCTGACCCAAATGACTTCGAACAGGCATAAAAGACATGCCCTGCACTCTCCCCAGGGCCAGACTCTGAACTTGGGGTTCATCAAGAACTGCAAAAACCCCTACACGAGCCTTTTCCCCCTCCTATGAGAGGGAGCATGGACACGGGGTCTCCCTCAGTTACTAAAAACAACAGATATACCCCACTCCACAAAGGGGCTAAAGCCACAGCAAAGAACTACAACCAATAGCACTAACATCCCATAATAAAAACTTTGAAAGGTCCTAAGAAGCAAGATCACCAAACCCCTCTAGAAACCCATTTAGTTTACACAAACCCCGGGCAACCATGGGTAAACAGGTCGCTCCTGTCGCTCAACTATTGATCACTACGACAAGGGTTCCCAAAAAGCACTAGAAGACAAAAGAATGCAGATGTAATATATACGACTTTGCAAAAAGCCTTCGACAGTGTGACCATGGCATAAACGCACACAAAATGCGGCTAAAGGGAAAAACAGAAAAAAGTCGTTCGAAAGGATCTATAATTTCCCCACTAAAAGAAAAACCCGAGAGTAGTCGTCAACAGAGTAAATCCGAGGCAGCCCGGGAAAACTCTGTTCCACAAAGGGACATACTAGCTCCCATCTTGTTCCCAACCTCAATCCGACATAGACAAGGATTCACCACAAAAAACCGTGTCTTCCTTGCAGATGACACCCGAATCTCATGACAGGTCTTCCATTGGCAACAAATGCAAGGCCCCCTGCGGACATCAGCTTAAATCTTTCAGTGGGGTGCAGAAAACAATATGAAGTTCAACGATGAGATTTCAAATTTCTCAATATGGAAACAGAGGAAATTAAATCTTCATCAGAGTACAAAACAAATTCTGGCCACAAAATAGAGCGAAACACCCAAAGTCAAACACCTGGGAGTGATTATGTCGGAGGATCTCACCTTCAAGGACCATAACATTGTATCAATCGCAGCTGCTAGAAAAATGACACAATGGATAATGAGAACCTTCAAACTAGGGAGGCCAAGCCCCATGATAACACTCTTCAGGTCACTTGTTCTAATCTAGGCTGGAATATTGCTGCACTCTAACAGCACCTTTCAAGGCAGGTGAAATTGCCGACCTAGAAAATGTACAGAGAACTTTCACGGCGCGCATAACGGAGATAAAACACCTCAATTACTGGGAGCGCTTGAGGTTTCTAAAACCTGTATTCCCTGGAACGCAGGAGGGAAGATAACATGATTATATACACCTGGAAAATCCTAGAGGACTAGTACCGAACTTGCACACGAAAATCACTCACTACGAAAGCAAAAGACTTGGCAGACGATGCACCATCCCCCCAATGAAAAGCAGGGGTGTCACTAGCACGTTAAGAGACCATACAATAAGTGTCAGGGGCCCGAGACTGTTCAACTGCCTCCCAGCACACATAAGGGGGATTACCAACAGACCCCTGGCAGTCTTCAAGCTGGCACTGGACAAGCACCTAAAGTTAGTTCCTGATCAGCCGGGCTGTGGCTCGTACGTTGGTTTGCGTGCAGCCAGCAGCAACAGCCTGGTTGATCAGGCGCTGATCCACCAGGAGGCCTGGTCACAGACCGGGCCGCGGGGGCGTTGACCCCCGAAACTCTCTCCAGGTAAACTCCAGGTAAACCCCAAGATCTTTTTCCTTGAGTGAGGTTTGCAGTCTTTAGCCCCCTAGACTGTATTCTGTCTGCAAACTTCTTTGCCCTTCCCCGATCTTCATGACTTTGCATTTGGTGGGATTGAACTCCAGGAGCCATTTGCCGGAGCAAGCCTGCAGCCTGTCCAGACCCTTTTGTAGTCCTGCCTGATCCTTCTCTGACTGAATTCTCCTCATTAACTTCACATCATCTACAAACAGGGACAATCCTGACACTCCCTGTTCCACAGGGGTCAGTCCTAGGACTGACCCCTGGGGAACAGTACTCGTCACAGGTGCCCACTCTGACACCTCATCATGGACCATGACTCGTTCTTGCCTTCCTGTCAGGTATCTGCTGATCCACTCCAGTGCTTTCCCT
Organism: Cherax quadricarinatus; assembly: GCF_026875155.1. Classification (NCBI taxonomy): domain Eukaryota; kingdom Metazoa; phylum Arthropoda; class Malacostraca; order Decapoda; family Parastacidae; genus Cherax; species Cherax quadricarinatus. Next base: position 33,241,262 of record NC_069458.1, on the reverse strand, counting down.
GTTATACCTGCTTGGTCCTCCAGCTTTTGCAATAATCTCTTGTGTGGAACTGCATCAAAAGCCTTCTTACAGTCCAAGAAAATGCAATCTACCCACCCCTCTCTCTCATCTTACTGCTGTCACCCTGTCATAGATGTTCAGTAGGTTTGTGACACAGAATTTCCCATCTCTGAATCTATGCTTATTGTCATTTATAAGCTCATTCCTTTCTAGGTGGTCCACCACTCTTTTCCTAATAATCTTCTCAATGACTTTGCATACAATACATGTCAGTGACACTAGTTTGTAGTTTAATGCTGCATGTCTGTCCCTTTTTTTTAAAAAATTGGAACTACATTTGCTGTCTTCCATACCTCAGGTAGTTGCCCTCTTTCAATAGATGTGTTGAAGATTTTGGTCAGTGGTGCACAAAACACCTCTGCTCCCTCTCTCAGTACCAATGGAGAGATGTTATCAGGCCCCATCGTCTCTTGAGATATCTAGTTCACTTAGCAGCCTTTTCACCTCCTCGGTTATATGTATCATGTCCAGCACTTGATGGTGTTCCCAACGTCTCCATCTTTCTGGAGTTCTTTTTGTTTTCCCTGTAAATGCTTCTTTGAATCTCATATTAAATCATGTTGAATCTCGTGTGTGTACTCACCTAGTTGTACTCACCTAGTTGAGGTTGCAGGGGTTGAGTCCAAGCTCCTGGCCCCGCCTCTTCACTGGCCGCTACTAGGTCACTCTCCCTGAACCGTGAGCTTTATCATACCTCTGCTTAAAGCTATGTATGGATCCTGCCTCCACTACATCGCTTCCCAAACTATTCCACTTCCTGACTGCTCTGTGGCTGAAGAAATACTTCCTAACATCCCTGTGATTCATCTGTGTCTTCAACTTCCAACTGTGTCCCCTTGTTACTGTGTCCAGTCTCTGGAACATCCTGTCCTTTGTCCACCTTTTCAATTCCTCTCAGTATTTGTATGTCATTATTCATGTCCCCCCTATCTCTCCTGTCCTCCAGTGTCGTCAGGTTGATTCCCCCTTTAAACCTCTCCTCGTAGGAAAAATACCTCTTAGCTCTGGGACTAGTTTTTGTTGCAAACCTTTGCACTTTCTCTAGTTTCTTTACGTGCTTGGCTAGGTGTGGGTTCCAAACTGGTGCCACATACTCCATATGGGCCTAACGTACACGGTGTACAGGGTCCTGAACGATTCCTTATTAAGATGTCGGAATGCTGTTCTGAGGTTTGCTAGGCGCCCATATGCTGCAGCAGTTATTTGGTTGATGTGTGCTTCAGGAGATGTGCCTGGTGTTATACTCACCCCAAGACCTTTTTTCTTGAGTGAGGTTTGTAGTCTCTGGCTCCCTAGACTGTACTCTGTCTGCTGTCTTCTTTGCCCTTCCCCAATCTTCATGACTTTGCACTTGGTGGGATTGAACTCCAGGAGCGTGTGTGTGTGTACTCACCTAGTTGAGGTTGCCGGGGTCGAGTCCGAGCTCCTGGCCCCGTGTGTGTGTGTGTGTGTGTGTGTGTGTGTGTGTGTGTGTGTGTGTGTGTGTGTGTGTGTGTGTGTGTTGTGTGTGTGGTGTGTGTGTGTGTGTGTGTGTGTGTGTGTGTGTGTGTGTGTGTGTGTGTGTGTGTGTGTGTATGTGTGTGTGTGTGTGTGTGTGTGTGTGTGTGTGTGTGTGTGTACTCACCTATTTGTACTCACCTATTTGTGGTTGCAGGGGTCGAGTCACAGCTCCTGGCCCCGCCTCTTCGCTGATTGCTACTAGGTCCTCTCTCTCCCTGCCCCATGAGCTCTATCATACCTCGCCTTAAAACTATGTATGGTTCCTGCCTCCACTACATCCCTTTCTAGGCTAGTCCATGGCCTGACTACTCTATGACTGAAGAAATACTTCCTAACATCCCTTTGATTCATCTGAGTCTTCAACTTCCAATTGTGACCTCTTGTGTCTGTGTCCCATCTCTGGAACATCCCGTCTTTGTCCACCTTGTCTATTCCGCGGAGTATTTTATATGTCTTTATCATGTCTCCCCTGGCCCTCCTGTCCTCCAGTGTCGTCAGGCCGATTTCCCTCAACCTTTCTTCGTAGGACAATCCCCGTAGCTCTGGGACTAGTCTTGTTGCAAACCTTTGCACTTTCTCTAATTTCTTGACGTGCTTGACTAGGTGTGGATTCCAAACTGGTGCTGCATACTTCAGTATGGGCCTGATGTAGATGGTATACAGAGTCTTAAACGAATCCTTACTGAGGTATCGGAACGCTATCCGTAGGTTTGCCAGGTGCCCGTATGCTGCAGCAGTTATCTGATTGATGTGTGCCTCAGGAGATATGCTCGGTGTTATACTCACCCCCAGATCTTTTCCTTGAGTGAGTTTGTAGTCTTTGGCCATCTAAACTATATTGTGTCTGCAGTCTTCTTTGCCCTTCCCCAATCTTCATGACTTTGCATTTGGCAGGGTTAAATTCAAGGAGCCAGTTGCTGGACCAGGCTTGTAGCCTGTCCAGGTCTCTTTGTAGTCCTGCCTGATCCTCGTCCGATTGATTCTTCTCATTAACTTCGCATCATCTGCAAAAAAGGGACACTTCTGAGTCTATCCCTTCCTTATGTCGTTCACATATACCAAAACAGCACAGGTCCTAGGACTGACCCCTGTGGAACCCCGCTTGTCACAGGCCCCACTCTGACACCTCGTCGCATACCATGACTCGTTGTTGCCTCCCTGTCAGATATTCTCTGATCCATTGCAGTGCCTTTCCTGTTATTTTGTGCCTGCTCCTCTAGCTTTTGCAGTAACCTCTTGTGAGGAACTGTGTCGAAGGCCTTCTTGCAGTCCAAAAATATGCAGTCGATCCACCCCTCTCTCTCTTGTTTTACTTCTGTCACCTTGTCATAAAACTCTAGTAGGTTTGTGACACAGGATTTTCCTTCCCTGAAACCGTGCTGGTTGTCAATTATACACTTGTTTCTTTCCAGGTGCCTCACCACTCTCCTCCTGATGATCTTCTCCATGACCTTGCATACTATACACGTTAGTGATACAGGTCTGTAGTTTAGTGCCTCATGTCTGTCTCCCTTTTAAAAATTGGGACTACATTTGCCATTTTCCATACCTCAGGGAGTTGCCCAGTTTCAAATGATGTGTTGAAGATCTTTGTTAATGTCTCACACAATATCTCTGCTCCCTCTTTAAGGACCCATGGAGAGATGTTGTCTGGTCCCACCGTCTTTGAGGTGCCAAGTTCGCATAGCAGCTTCTTCACCTCCTCCTTGGTTATATGTACCTCATCCAGCACTTGCTGGTGTGCCCCCCTGTTCTGATTTCTTGGAGTCCTACTGGTTTCCACTGTAAATACCTCTTTAAATCTTGTGTTGAGCTCCTGACAAACCTCTCGGTCGTTTCTTGTGAATTCCCCATCACCCTTCCTCAGTCTGATCACCTGGTCCTTGACTGTTGTTTTCCTCCTGATGTGGCTGTACAACAGCTTCGGGTCAGTCTTTACTTTTGATGCTATGTCATTTTCATATTGTCTCTGAGCCTCCCTTCTTTTTTTTTATTATTATTATCACACTGGCCGATTCCCACCAAGGCAGGGTGGCCCGAAAAAGAAAAACTTTCACCATCATTCGCTCCATCACTGTCTTGCCAGAAGGGTGCTTTACACTACAGTTTTTAAACTGCAACATTAACACCCCTCCTTCAGAGTGCAGGCACTGTACTTCCCATCTCCAGGACTCAAGTCCGGCCTGCCGGTTTCCCTGAATCCCTTCATAAATGTTACTTTGCTCACACTCCAACAGCACGTCAAGTATTAAAAACCATTTGTCTCCATTCACTCCTATCAAACACGCTCACGCATGCCTGCTGGAAGTCCAAGGCCCCTCGCACACAAAACCTCCTTTACCCCCTCCCTCCAACCCTTCCTAGGCCGACCCCTACCCCGCCTTCCTTCCACTACAGACTGATACACTCTTGAAGTCATTCTGTTTCGCTCCATTCTCTCTACATGTCCGAACCACCTCAACAACCCTTCCTCAGCCCTCTGGACAACAGTTTTGGTAATCCCGCACCTCCTCCTAACTTCCAAACTACGAATTCTCTGCATATATTCACACCACACATTGCCCTCAGACATGACATCTCCACTGCCTCCAGCCTTCTCCTCGCTGCAAAAATTCATCACCCACGCTTCACACCCATATAAGAGCGTTGGTAAAACTATACTCTCATACATTCCCCTCTTTGCCTCCAAGGACAAAGTTCTTTGTCTCCACAGACTCCTAGTGCACCACTCACTCGTTTTCCCTCATCAATTTTATGATTCACCTCATCTTTCATAGACCCATCCGCTGACACGTCCACTCCCAAATATCTGAATACGTTCACCTCCTCCATACTCTCTCCCTCCAATCTGATATTCAATCTTTCATCACCCAATCTTTTTGTTATCCTCATAACCTTACTCTTTCCTGTATTCACCTTTAATTTTCTTCTTTTGCACACCCTACCAAATTCATCCACCAATCTCTGCAGCTTCTCTTCAGAATCTCCCAAGAGCACAGTGTCATCAGCAAAGAGCAGCTGTGACAATTCCCACTTTGTGTGTGATTCTTTATCTTTTAACTCCACGCCTCTTGCCAAGACCCTCGCATTTACTTCTCTTACAACCCCATCTATAAATATATTAAACAACCACGGTGACATCACACATCCTTGTCTAAGGCCTACTTTTACGGGGAAAAAATTTCCCTCTTTCCTACATACTCTAACTTGAGCCTCACTATCCTCATAAAAACTCTTCACTGCTTTCAGTAACCTACCTCCTACACCATACACTTGCAACATCTGCCACATTGCCCCCCTATCCACCCTGTCATATGCCTTTTCCAAATCCATAAATGCCACAAAGACCTCTTTAGCCTTATCTAAACACTGTTCACTTATATGTTTCACTGTAAACAAACCCGGTCCACACACCCCCTACCTTTCCTAAAGCCTCCTTGTTCATCTGCTATCCTATTCTCCGTCTTACTCTTAATTCTTTCAATTATAACTCTACCATACACTTTACCAGGTACACTCAACAGACTTATCCCCCTATAATTTTTGCACTCTCTTTTATCCCCTTTGCCTTTATACAAAGAACTATGCATGCTCTCTGCCAATCACTAGGTACCTTACCCTCTTCCATACATTTATTAAATAATTGCACCAACCACTCCAAAACTATATCCCCACCTGCTTTTAAAAATTTCTATCTTTATCCCATCAATCCCGGCTGCCTTACCCCCTTTCATTTTACCTACTGCCTCACGAACTTCCCCCACACTCACAACTGGCTCTTCCTCACTCCTACAAGATGTTATTCCTCCTTGCCCTATACACGAAATCACAGCTTCCCTATCTTCATCAACATTTAACAATTCCTCAAAATATTCCCTCCATCTTCCAATATCTCTAACTCTCCATTTAATAACTCTCCTCTCCTATTTTTAACTGACAAATCCATTTGTTCTCTAGGCTTTCTTAACTTGTTAATCTCACTCCAAAAATTTTTTCTTATTTCAAAAAAATTTTGTTGAAAATCTCACCCACTCTCTCATTTGCTTCTTTTTACATTGCTTCACCACTCTTTTAAACCCCTCCTCTTTTCCCCATATACCCCTTCCCTCCTTGCATCACTTCACTTTGTAAAAACTTCTCATATGCAATTTTTTTCCTCCCTTACACCTCTTACATCATCATTCCCCCAATCGCTCCTTTTTCCCTCCTCCCCCCCTTTTCCTGTAACCAAAAACCCTTCTGCTAAACACTCAACACTACATTTTTAAACCTCCCCCCAACCTCTTCACCCCATTCCATCTCTCTTAGCCCTCTATCCTAAATAGCTTTTAACTTACCCTAATCCTCCTCTTTTATTTTTAAAAACCTTCCCTCTCTCTTCCCTGATGCTTCTTTCTCCGTTCCATCTCCCTTTTTTACTCTCAGTGTACTACAATGAAAGTGATCTGATATATCTTGGCCCCTCTATAAACATGTACATCCTAAGTCTACTCACATTTTTTATCTACCAATACAAATCCAAACAAACTACTGTCATTTCGCCCTACATCAATCGTGTAATTTATTTATCCCTTTTTCTTAAAATAGTATTACCTATAACAAAAACCTTTTTCTATACAAATTCAATCAAAGGGTCCCATTACTTTTACCCCGGCCCCCCCCAAATTTACCTACCACACCCTCTCAAAAAAGTTTTCCTACTTTAGCATTCAGGCCCCTACCACAATTACTCTCTCACTTGGTTCAAAGGCTCCATACATTCACTTAACACTCCCAAAATCCTCTCCTCCTCTGCTTCCCTTTTCCTCCAGGTGCAACACGTTATTATGACCCACTTCCGATCCAACCCTTTTACTTTAATCCACATAATTCTTGAATTTACACTTTCAATTTTTTTTTTCTCCTTCCAAAACTGCTTTAAAACATTACTGCTACCCCTCCTTTCTCTAACTCTCTCGATACTCCAGATTTAACCTTTTATTTCCCCCCACGAAATTCTCCTACCCCCTTTCAGCTTTTTGCTAGACCAGGACACCAACTTTTTTTCATTCATAACATCAGCAATCTCTTTTTCTTTCACCCACTACACCATGCAATTTAAGCATCCCAATTTTATAAATTTTTTCTTCTTCTCTTTTTATAAATGTATAAGGGAAGGGGTTACTACCCATTGCCCCGGCATTTTTAGTCGCCTCATACGACACACATGGCTTACAGAGAAAGATTCTTTTCCATTTCCCCCCCAGGGACAATAGAAGAAAAAAAAAAAAAAACAAGAGCTATTTAAAAAAAGGAAAAAACCTAGTTTATGAAATATATAATAATATGCATGGCTTCTGTGAAGGTGACCAAAGTAAGTGGAGTACAAATATCCCTGTTATCTAGCTGTGCAATTCTTTTCTGGCTCTTGGGTGATTTCTTTTTTTTTCCTGATTCTCGTCTCTGTACCTTTTCCATTCTCTATACACCTATTTTTTTCCCTCCAAACCCCTTTTGGGGGGAAACCCAAAGGACCTTTATGTTCTTCCCTTTTTTCTTTTCCTTTGGAACAAACCTCCCCTCTGCCTCCTTGCATTTTGTGCTACAAAATCCATCATTTTTGTACGGTTTTTCCCTGTCAGTTCCCTCCCCACAAATTCTTAAAAGGAAGTTCCTAAATCCCTGAGTATTCCCCCCCTTTTTATTTGGTTTTTCCCAGCCTTTTCCGGGTACTCCCCCTTTCCACTTGGACTCAACTATGTATCGAAGCACAGAACCACATATCACAACTCCCGGGGGCCTTTCATACATGAACCCTCGATGTCCGAACTACTCATGGGGAATAAAAGGTCCAACCGCGGGTTCATCCCTCCTCTCTCTCTGGTAGTGTCTCTAACATTTTGATGATGAGGTTTTTCCGACCACACCCATCACTTGCTCTCCATTTTCGGGACCCCCATGGGGCTCCGGGTTTTCCCTCAATCTCCTTGTGTTTGAAATCACCCAAAACTAGTAACTTTGCTCCCCCCATGTGTGCTCCCTGGCCACCCGGCTATGTGTCGATCATTTCTTTTTCTCCCCTCGTTTTCTTCTTTTGGGGGCCCCTCCCTTCGGGGTGGGTTTACATTCTGAAATTATCACCTCAGCCCCCAGACGGGATTGTTCCTACTAAAGTCCCTTTCGCCCGTGCCATCCTTTCCCTTTTCTTTTTCCCTCAAAACCCTACGGGTTTTTAATGAGCAGTGCAACTCCCCTCCCCCTCCCTCCCTCTGTCTTTCCGAGGATTTGATATCCGGATGGAAAGTTGAATCTTTTATTATTTTTTATTTTTTTTTTTCTGTGAGTGCTATTATGTCGGGGGATGTCTCTTTGTTTCTTCGTGCCACTCCTCATACTTTTTGTTATTCCATCGCATTTGTATCCCAAACCCCTTCAACTTTTTTTTCTAAGACTGGGGTCTGGGAGGAAATTTTGGGGGGGGGGGAAGGGGAGACCTGGTAAGGAACAGGGGTTTGTTGCTGTGGGGGTGGAGTTTTAATGTATGGTGGGGGCATTGGATTTTCAGGGGTGTTTTGTTTTTAATGTTTGGTTGCACGGGGTTGACCTGGTGGGGGGCTTCTATAGGAAGTTGTGGGGAGGCTGTATTTGATCTTTTTTCCGGGGTCGGGGATTCCTGTCGTCTCCCACCCCCTCTTTTTCCCTTCCCCTTTGTACCACCCTTTTTCTCATTTTCTGCTTTTTTTTGGGTTTCTGTCGCGGTCGGATACCTTTCCTGTATCCGTCATTCCCTTAATCGTGTTTTCCCCTCCTGAGGTCCTGGTCCAGTCGCTCTCCTTGAAGGTCACTCTCACTGCCCGGGTTTTTTTTTTTTTTACAAACCCCCCTATTCTCCAAAATTTTTCCACGGGGTCATATCGTCTCTCCTTTTGCTTTCCATGATGCTTTCAATTGCTTTTTTTCCCCTTTTTTTTCTTGCTTCATATGTTTCCCCCCTTCGACTTCCCTGGAGCCCATACACAAAGACTGACCTCACCCTTCTTCTCCCACTGCACGTGTGTGTATGGTGTATTTTTTTTGGGTGGGGTTGTGTTTGTGTGGTGTGTGTGTGTGGTGGGGTGGGGTTGTGTGTGTTGGGTGTGTGTGTTTAATTATGTGTCGAATTAGTGTGGGTTTATTAGTGCCCGAAAGTAGGGGGCTTGTGCTTGGAGTGTAATGGGGGTTTCCAGTGGTCGTTTTGGGGCCCAAAACCTTTTGTGACCTACTCCCCCTCCGGGACTTACGCTCCCTATTTCAATGTTCCCAAGCCCTGCTTATAGTAATTTAATCCCCTTTGTTCAATGGATTACCATTTCTTTTCCTTTTTGAATACTTGATGCCTATTTTTTACGTCTAGAGATTTAGACCTTTCACATTCAGTTTTTGGGGTTAATTGGAACCTGGAACCCCACACCCAAACAACCACTCATAGGGATCAGTACTTGTAGTGCAGCTGTAGCACTGTAGATGTCCAGCTCGATGTGACTTCCCCGGCGAGATCCCGCTCGAAGTACGTCCGGCGTAGATCCACCTCAATTTCTTCTCGTTAATAATGTACCCTATCATGTATTTTTCTCACGGTCGCACAATTGTTTTTTACTTTTTTAACTTTCTTGGTGACACTTGACAACGTCGCCTTTCACACTAGCCTGCCCACCCGCACCACGTTTTTTATTTTTTGATCACTTACAAAGTTGTGGCTCTCCCCACACTTTGTGGCCGGCAGATTAAAAATACTTTTAATTGTTCACTACCCTGACACACTTAGCAAAACCCCTTTCAGAACACTTCATAGCCCTCTCTCTCTCTCCAAAGCTTTTTTGTACCCCTGTCTCCATTCCACTCCAAATTGTTCATTTTTATGACAGCTCTTTTACTGAAAAAACTTCCTAAAATCCTATGACTCATCTAAGTTTTCATCTTCCAGTTGTGACCCCCGTGGCTTTTCCATTCCGAAAATTCTGTCCCTTCCACCTTATCAATTCTTTTTAGTATTTTATACATCATTTCATTCTTCCCCCATCCCCCCCTGCCTCCACGTTGTTAGGCTAATTTCCCCTTAACACTCCTCATAAGACAAAACCCTTAGCTCGGGGCTAGTCCCCGTTCACTTTTTCTAGTTTCTTTATTTTTTTTGCCAGGTGTGGGTTTCCCTACTGGTGCCAACTCCAAATTGCCTGATGCACATTCTTGAATATTTCCGCCCAGGTGCAAAAGGGTTTTTTGGGTTTGCAGGCGACCAATGCTGCAGCAGTTATTTTAGTTTATTCTGCTTTGGGATGGCTTGGAATTATTCTTTCCCCAAACCTTTTCCTTGAGTGAGGTTTGCAGCCTTTTTATCCCCTACCCTTTCTCCACTGCAGTCTTCTTTAACCTTCCCAATCTTTATGACTTTGCACTTGGGGGGCTTTAAAATCCAAGAGACATTTGTTGGGCCAAGTTTGAGACTGTTCGTTATTTTAGTTGACCTATCCTTGTCCACTTAAATTTCTCCACATTAGCTTCACATCGTCTGCAAACACTGACATCTCTGAACATCCCTTCTGCTATGTCATTCACATATATCAGAAAAAGCTCCAGCCTTAGGACGACCCTTTGGAACGCCACTCACACATAATACTGTTGGTGTACTCACCTATTTTTTGGTTTTTTAGGTCAAGCATAGCTCGTGGGCCCCTCCTCTCCACTGGTCATACAGGTCCACTCTCCTTGCTCCATGACTTTGTCATACTCTTTTAAAGCATTTAGGCTCCGCCCCCCACTAACATCCCAAATGTTCCACTTTCCCACAACTCTGTGACTAAGAAATACTTCCCAAAACCCCCCGACCCATCTGGTTTTTTAACTTTCCCTTGTGACCCCTTGTTTTCGGCCCATCCTGGGAAAATCCTGTCCCCATTTCCCCGTCATACTTCTCAGGATTTTTTTTTTTTTTTTTGTGTGTGTGTGTGTTGTGGTGTGCTTCTTGGGAAATTTTCTCTGTTTTTTACTGGGTTTCCCACTTCTGGTTGATACAAAAGCATTTTGGGATGCTATAATGCTTGGTATGTCATGTAAAACCCCAAGACATTTCACTGCCATAACTCACCATCACATGCAACTGATGGTATGTTAAACCTGAACTCTATAATTAAATTTAAAGGGTTTTTGTACACATAGTCACAACAACTGTATTTGATCCATTTTATTACCTTCACAGAATGCTTTCCCTGGTCGGGTTGGCTAAACTGTCCTCCTAAAATTAAATCTATAATATCTTTTGTGCCATTAGCAAAATAAGGAAAAATTTGAAAATTTTTTTTTATCAAAATGTAATAGTTTATTTCCCCGATTCAACGCAAGTATCAGGTGTGTCAAAACGTGGGAATAGTGTATGGATAATTTTCAAGGTGAAGAGAGCAACATTAAAAAGTCACTGGTACGCACAATAAAAAAAGGAAAATTGGATTTCGCAACTGAAAACCCTGTTGGTGGCTTTTTTCCCGGGCCAAACATGGGCTGATATTGCGGGAAATGGATCAAAATGAAGGATCAAGTGACTTATGGAAAAAGATTGAAGAGATTTGCTAAAAGGGGGCCATAGGTAAATCTCTTTCTTTACAATGTGAGTACCACATAACAGAAGACATAACAACATAACGGGCACCTTACAAAGAGTCCCCGAAGGGGCTGCCTTAAAACCCTTTTCCATATACTCTGCCCAAAAAGTGGGCATAGTTTTTCCAAAGACCTTCATAGATGACAAGAACCACTTGGAAGGGGAAAAGCCTTTACCTTGCCCTAAAATTTTTTTGAACGATTCCACCCATCCCGGGAAAATGTTGGGGAACTGGGGCCCTTTTATCAACCTGTTCTTAAAAAATCTTCATGTGAACATACTCACAGGGTTAGATGCAGTACATAAATAAAGAATTAAAAAAGTCCCCAACTGTTATTGAAAAAGGGGTTGCCCCGCTTGCAAACACCTTGCAAAAAAGCCTGCTATATCAAAAACCCGAAACATATCCAGCCCCCAAATTCCCTGTGATATACGTCTAGAGTGTGGGCACCATGCAGAAATAATTGCCATGTTTTCAAAAGACCGAACATCTTTCTACAAATGTAGAGAGAAATGTACTAAAATCAAAAGACTGCTCAGAGAATCCGTTGTAAAAGGTTTTTGTCAAGTTGTAATTATGCACCACATGATAAAAAAAAAGCATTTCGGGCATCTACATGAAGTTCAAGTTGCAACCTAGGGGGACATAGAATTTAGAAATAAATGTCGGGAAAAGGGTTGGGCTGTGGACACACTGTCCAAAGAAAAGTTTGAAGAATGTGGGGGGAGCCAGGAATATCAAAAAGTGGGGCCAAATGTCAACAAAAATTCAGGTAATCATTGCCCTGTTTTTAAAACTAAATAGCAGCACTGTATACTTTTTATTTTTACATAAAAACGCACTTCACAAACAACAGTCATAATATACGCTCAAGAGGGGTGTAGGGGGAAAAATTTTTCTTAGGCTTTTTCCACTGCAATTGTAAATTTTTTCAGGAAATTTTCCAATGAAAAATGAAATATTTTAAAAGTGGGCCCTCAACCAATGGCATTAACCATTCCCGAAGCTAGCGTTAGTCAAAATAATTTTCCCCATAAGAAAAATGGGAAAACTAATTAACCTTTTAGACAGCCCAAAAATATTAACAAAAAATATTTTTTTTAAAGATTTAAAAATAAATATACATACAGAAAACAATGACAAAAAAATAAAAAGCACAATAAAATGGATAAATGAATATTTAACATCACACTTCCTTAACTGCCTTAAACTTCTTGGTGTATGATAGCATGGGAGGCAAAAGGGAAGAAAAGTTTATTATGTTTCAAATGTTTGCAAAAATTTATCATCTCTACGGCTTATTTATCTATCAAAATTCATCAAATAATGACATTAAAAACATAGAAACATATATATACCCCAAAAACCCAAATAAAAATGCCATAATGTTAGAGGATAAATTTTGTGAGTGTTTTTTCTTTGGGTTTTAAGGGGCCCCCCCCCCCCAAAACTGAAAAAGAAGCCTGTTGGTGGCGTTGGGGGTTTTCTCCCACCACCACCATCACACTTAACCCTTTCGGGTTTCCGCCCCCGTAATCTACGGCTTTACTTTCAGGGCCCAAACCGTAGACTAGCCATGAGCTCAGCCACTCTGATAAACTGTGAGGGGTACTTTTTGGGCCTAGAATGAGGAAAAATTTTTTCTATGTGGTATGTTTGCACCACAAAAAACAGTTTCCTGCAGCACACTGTTTTAAATGAAAAAAAAAAAAATGAAATAAATGATTTTTCGTTTAAAAACGCAACTTTGCAGTGTTTTTTGGGTAAGTTTTTTATAGTTGAAAATTTGGGCGTTTTCCCTTGGGTCTCATTTGATAGAAGGGAAAAGACTTTTAAACAAAATAGAGTTTGTTTTTTTGGTTTGGTTTTTACACGGGAAAATGGTTTTAAAAACTGAGCTCAAAGAGCAGAAATTTTTAAATTTTTCCGAAATTCAAGAGTAAAAAAACGACCTCACACGTAAAAACACATCAGCGGGTGGACCCAAATATACTTTCAAAAATTTAGGGGTGATGATATTTATAAAATTTAAAATTACAGTTTTGGGCAAAACATAAATCTTCAAATTTTTTGGTTAAAAAAAATTCTTTTAAGGAAAAAAAAAATCAAAATGGAATTTTTTTTGTAAACCCAAAACAAACTAATGAAAAAGGAAATTTTAAAAGTTTAGTGCCAGGAATGCCTAAAATTGTTCATTCGGGGACCCTATTTTAAAATTTGGAATATTTTGAACTTTTTTTTAAATTTGGGCCCAAAATTAAACCAAAATTTTCCCGATAAACTTTTTTTTTGTAGTTGAAAATTGCCCTTGGCGATTTCTTTTTGCTCAATCGATAGAAAAGAAGAAATTTACAAGAAAAAATAGCTAAAAATTTTTGGTTTTGACGGGAATAGTAATTGCCTAAAAGGGGGAGTCAAAGTGGGGCAAAACCCGCCGATTCGTAAATACCCGCGACCCATCAAAATTCGCGAGAGAAATAATTTCGTAAATTTTTTTCCCCCCAAAATTTTTCGACTTTTTTGTTTTTTTACCTTCAAAAAAAGATTCTCTACGATTTCATAAGAAAAAATAAAAAATTTTTTTTTTTTTTAAAATTCTGACACTGGTGCGTGACCCCCAATTTTGGGCCCTTGGCCCCCAAAAGGGGGTTAAACAATTTTTTTTAAATTTTTTTTATAAATAAGAAATATTTCCCTTTAAAAATTTTTTAAATAAGAAAAATTTATTTTTAAAAAATTTATAAAAAAAAATATTTAATTTTAATTTTTTAAATAAGTAATTTTTAATTCAGGTAAAACACAAATACAGTTACATAATTACAACACGGGCAGCACAGTGTGAAGTACCTAGGATAACCCCCCAAAAAATCAGAGTGACTTACGTAAATTCCATTTTGGGGGCCTTTTATATTTTAAAACTTTAAAATATTTAAAATTTTATGCTTTCAAAATTTTTTTATTTACACTTACCTTGGAATGTTAGTTTAAATTTTTAGTTTTTATGGAGGAGAAAAGCTGGCAAGGTTTTTGGATAGGGGAAAATAGCAGGGGCCGGGGTATGTTCGCAGATTACACACACCAACAACATTTGGGGAGTTACTTTTCGGTCTTTTTTTTTTTTCGCTTACTTCTTAACTTTCTTGCTGCACCCGTTAATTCTACACTTTAAATTTCTGGTGGCACTATAAACCTTCATTGATAAACCTGCTGCTTTAATATCGTAAAAATCGTAGAATCAATGAATCAACTGCAGAAAAGGGACATTTTCCCCTCTCCTTTCCCCTTTCCCCTTTGGGGACTTTTTCAACAAGATTTTTCTTGAATTTTTTTGTGGGTTTTTTTCCTTCTTTTTCACAGGGCTGGCACTAGAAACTTTCTTTGGGGCCCCTGGTTTGGGTTATTTAAACCATACCCCCCGGGGCCGGGGTTTTAACCCGCGGGCATAGGGGTCTCAAAACTCCTGCCCGTTTTCGTTACCACTAGAACCCAAATAGCCACAATAAGATTCATCCAACTAGGTATATTTTTAACTCCCCTAGGAAGGTTTTGCACAGGCACCTCTGTGGGCCCCCAAATGCAAGTTTTTAACAGACGAATCTTCCCCGCTAGCGTGGGGCCCGGGCGAAAATCATGTTGACGGCAGTGAAAAAAACTTGGGGGCTAAAAGTTCGTCACGGGGGCCACCCCTAGCTGGAAAATTCGTCTGTAAAACTTTCATTTGTTTTGGGCACAGAGGTGCCCGGCTAACCTTTTCCATTTGGGGTAGAAATAAACCATTTGGTTTAAAACTTTTGTGGCTCCCTGGTTTTAAATGGCTAACCCCGACGGGCTGGATTTTTTAGGGTCTAAACCGCGGGGTTTAAAAACCCCCGGCCCCGGGGGGATGGTTTGTTTTGCAATCTGTCATACGATTTCTTAGTCCCTTTACGGAAAAGGGAAGGGGCTTTACCAGAGTTTGTCACGGCCACGCTAGCTTTTTTTTCGGCCCGTAAAAACGCATTTTGTGGTCACAGAGGTGCCCCGTGCTAACCTCCTAAAGGTGTAGAAAAAATACCTAGTTTGATGAATCTTAAATTTTTGGCTAGCTGGCTAGTGGCTAACCCCACGGCTGGGTTTTTGAGACTCAATACCCGGGTTCAAACCCGGCCCCGGGGGGAAAGGTTTGTTGCAATCGTGGCATTACATTTCTTAGTCCCGGGGTTGTTAGCGGGCAAGCACTAAAAACACTGGAATAAAAGCGAAAAATATCGCAGGTTTCACTTGGAATCGACCGAAAACGGTTTGTAAACACTGGCACACTGGCTTTTTAAAAAGGGGTCCTTTTGGGGTGGCCTTTTGGCCCCCCCTCAGGGTGGGGCTTCGGCCCCTGGACAAGGTTTTTGAAAAGAACATCCCCCCCCCTTAGATGAGTTTTTTCCCCCCGTTTTGGGAGAGCCAAATTTTTTTTTTTAAAACCCCAAAGAGCGCCCTTAGATGAATTTGCCTTTCTTTAAACCACCGTTAAATTTAGGGTCCACTGTTAAACATATACATGGGCCCCCCCATTAACACCTCCATTGGATAGTGAAAAAAATCAGATAACACCTCTCTTTTGTTTAAAAAAAATTTGGGTCGGATAACACCCAAAAACCCCAGTTAGGGGTTTTGTTGCCCGAACAAGGGGAATGGGCCCCCTGATTGGGCCTGGCCACTCACCCTGTGAAACCCGCCCCGTGTTTCCATTGTTTTTTAAGGCAAATGCAGATGGTTGGGACGTGTACCTGCGATTCATTTTTTAAAAATTCCATTGTGTTTAAATGCTTTAACTGCCAAATAAGCCACCATGGGCCCAAAGAAAGCTTCTAGTGCCAGCCCTTTGGTAAAGAGGGTGAGAAACACTATAGAATTCAAGAAAAAGCTGGTAGAAAGATATGAAAGTGGTGGTGGTAGAGGGTGGTAGTGATGGTGGTACACCAGCCAGGGTACTTCCCCACATACCAGCCAGGGTACTTCCCCACATACCAGCCAGGGTACTTCCCACATACCAACCAGGGTACTTCCCCACACACCAGCAAGGGTACTTCCTCCACATACTAGCCAGGGTACTTCCCCACACACCAGCCAGGGTACTTCCCCACACATCAGCCAGGGTACTGTCCCACATACCAGCCGAGGTACTTCCCCACACACATGATTTGATTTGGATGGGATTTGCACATGAGTGAATAAAATTATCAAAGCTTATTGTTTGGGAAGCATTGAAAATTGGGTTGGGCAAATACGATTCTGTTAATGGGATGATTTATGAAGGACCTGCCTAGTATGGGCCAACAGGCCTGTTGTAGTGTTCCTGCTTTCTTATGTGCAAACATTTATGGATGAACATCACCGTGACACAGCTGTTGCAGGCCATGCTGGCAACATCTACAATGACACTGTTGTGTCCCATTTTAGGGAAATTTTAAAGAGATGCCAGAAACAGAGCTCTCTGGACAGATATTTAGTGCCACAGGTGTGGAGTGACTCTCAAGCTGTCCCTAGTGGCATTAAAAAACAAGGAAGGGAAGTAAACCCAGAAAAGGACTTGGTACCTGAAGTCTTTATGGAAAGGGATGACCCTTCCAAACCATAGCACACCTATCCTCTCACCTCCTCCCATCTCATCATTCATTAATAAGTCTTCAGTAAAGGTAAGTGTCATTTTAGTATTGTTTATTCTGCATGTCTTATTGTTTTTTGTGTAGGGAAATGTATATTTCATGTAAAATAATTATTTTGTTTAATACTGTTGGGTGTGTGGAACGGATTAATTGGATTTCCATTATTTCTTACGGGGAAAATTAATTCGGATAACGACAGAATCGGTTAAAGACAAGCTCTCTGGAACGGATTAATGTTGTTAACCGAGGGTCCACTGTACATAGATTATCATATATCAGCTTATGTGTAAAGTACCTATGATAACCCAAAAAATCAGAGTGACTTATTTCCATTGGGATCCCTTTACATTTACACTTATATTTACTGTTATACTTACACTTTTATATTTACACTTACCTTGGAGGAGATGTTAGTTTAATTAGTTTTATGGAAGAGATGCTGGCAGAGGTTTAGGGTGGTGGAAGATAGCAGGGCGGCATATGTTCATTGGCCCTATACACATCCAACAACATTGGAGAGTTACTTTCGTGTCTTTTTCTATCTCTTTCTCTCTTAACTTACTTGCTACACTGTTAGTTCTACACTTTATCACTGGCTGGCACTATAGCCTTTATCAGTACCTGCTGCTTTAGTATCAAACATATTGTAGAATCACTGAATCACTACAGAAGGCACATTCTCCCCTCTCTCTTCCTCCTCCACTTTGGTACTGTGCTACAAGTTTTTTCTTGAATTCTATTGCGTTTCTTTCCTTCTTTACCACAGGGCTGGGACTAAAAGCTTTCTTTGGGCACAAGGTGGCTTATTTAGTAGTTACAAGCACTAAAACAATGGAATAATACAAAATATATCGCATGTACACTTGGAATCGTCCTCCCTGGCTTGTATACAATGGCACACTAGCTGTACATGGAGTGGCCGAGCCCACTCAGGGCACGTGGACATGTTCAGGACGAATGTCCTTAACCGAGTTCTTTGTTGTTAGTCGAGCCAATATTTTGATGCAAAAATGTGTCACTACCTGATTTTTTCGTTAGCCGATAATGTCGTTACCCGGGGGTCCACTGTATGTTAATATTAAAATTAATGATTTTGTACCAAAAGAACCATAGGGAACTTATCTAATCTTATTATAACAAGCACAATTTAATTTAGCCTAATTCAACTAAATACAGTGGACCCCCGCCTTACAATATTAATCCATTCCTGAGAGCTCATCGTAAGCCAAAATTATCGTTAACCGAATTAATTTTCCCCATAAGAAATAATGGAAATCAAATTAATATGTTCCTGACACCTCAAAGTATGAAAAAAAGAAATTTTTTTACCACATGAAATATTAATTTTAATACACACAAACTGAAGAAGACATGCACAATTACTGCTCTACTAAGAATAGAATACGTACATGACATTTACCTTTATTGAAGATCTGGTGATGATTGATGGGATGGGAGGAGGGGTGAGTGTGGAAGTTATTGTTTAGAAGGGGACTCCCCTTCCATTAGGACTGAGGTAGCAAGTCCTTTTCTGGGGTTACTTCCCTTCTTCTTTTAATGCCACTAGGACCGGCTTGAGAGTCACTGGACCTCTGCTGCACAACAAATCTGTCCATAGAGCTCTGTACCTCCCATTCCTTTAAGACTTTCCTAAAATGGGCCATAACATTGTCATTGTACAGGTTGCCAACACAGCTTGCAGTAGCTGTGTCAGGGTGATTTTCATCCACAAAGGCTTGCAGTTCAACCCACTTTGCACACATTTCCTTAATCTCTTTTTTCAATTCCATACTAATTCTCACCCTTTTTACCACAGGGATGGCACTAGAAGCTTTCTTGGGGTCCATGGTGACTTATTTTGCAGTTACAAGCACTAAAAATACTGGGATAATGTGAAATGTAATGAATGTATGCGTGGATGCGACCGCACCGGCTGGCTTATAAACACTGGCACTGAGGCCACACGTGGGACGCGTCCCGGACGAATCACGTAAGGCGAGTTTTTTATCGTGAGGCGAGGCAAAATTTTTGCGTTCAAATGCTTCATATGGCGGATTTAACATAACGCGATGCGTTCGTAAAACAGGGGTCCACTGTATATTTTATATAGGTATACAATAATTCAATGATAAACACAATGAAATATATATTTTTTTTGTTAGGTTCAGAATGATTTTTGCGAAATTATTGCAACCCAAATTTTCTCTATTTAAGCCAGAATTGCAAGGTTTACTTATTCAGCATGACAGTAAACAGGTGATATCACAATGTGCAAAACTACCACTGTGAAAAAGTTGCGAACTTCCAAGTGCTTTCGTCATTTCTCAGATTATCAAGGACCTGTAAAAATAACAATAGCAGAAGACATAAGGCTGAGATGTCACCTCACATATGACAATTCACCTGCCATGCATAGCTTAAATTTTTCTCAAATATAAATGAATCTAATTTGTATAACCCTGAACTAATATTCATATTAAAATCAATGCTGTTTTTATGAAGCTTGATTCAATTATAATTCTCTCAACCATATACCTGCTTGATACAACTTTTTTGGCCTTTTGAAAATCAGTTGGGCAGTTAAAATGTCTTAATATGCAAAATAGCCACAGTGAAAAATTGTAATATTGGCTTTGTAATATGATTACTTTTCAATGCAGTTATTTTACTCTTAACATATGTCCTCTGGGAACTACAGGGAGAACACTCCAAAGGCAGACAGAATAATATGTAAAAGAATACAAAACTTACAAATATTGTCATCACAGATTGAATGCTGCCTGCCCCCTTCTAAATCAAGCTGCAATGGACCCTGTGTTATCCGTCTTGAATGTGGGCATCAGTGTCAAGCCAGATGTAATGAACCATGTACTGCACCCTGTCAAGTACTAGTGAAGACATCCATTATGTGTCCTAAGAATCACTTCATTAAAGTTCCCTGTCACTATCGTAACAGAGGTATGGTGCTTTTTCTCTTAATTTTATGTCACGAGCTTATGGATAAATGTGTTATGTTATGTTGTTTTCCCTTTTTCCTTCGATGTTCAGATCTCACTGCATGCTCCAGTGTAGGGTAATTCATTTATGCCTTATAAAGTCTAGGGGAATACATACATTCATGATTACATCATCTCAGTTTCTGAAGAAAATTCTGCGACTGTCAGCAAGCTGTCTGTGCCAGCAAAGATCACTTAATGCTGAAATATATTTACTGATGACTCCTCATGGAAACGGAATAAAATCTTTTAGTGTCTTGTAGTAATTTACTTAAGTTGGTAAAAGATAAAGATAAGATAAAGATTTTATTTCTTTGTAAAGGTTACAATGTGTAATTACAATTTTGGTTTGTTAAGTACAAAGAAAGTCACTGTCATGCTGGGGAATTCTGGGCAAACTTTTCCTAGTACACAATAACTATTTAAATCTAGACAAAATAAGAGTGGTTAATGTTTATTAAAATCTTTGTTTAATCTTAATACTAATGCGAGGTAGTCAAAGTGGAAGTGTATAAGAGGAAGGTTTATATGAGAAAGATGGGGTAGTGGTCTTATGTGATTATCCTAGCTTTGCAAGAGATATTGTACTAGTCCAGATATTGTCAAGTAAGGAGATGCTAAACTTAAAAAACCTTTTATTGGCTTAGTTTAGAGGGTAATAGTAACAGTTTTTAAAAATTTAAAATTTTAAAAAGTGTTTTCCCAAATATATGCCACAGGTGAAAAAGTAGAAAAAGGGTTCACAATTTTCCCAAATTATATTCCAAACCCAAAATTATTTGATTACCATTTTTAATTTTTCACCACAACTTATATTACCCCCTTTTTAAATTTTATATTTTATACTATAATTCTAACTTTTAAAAAAATTTAAACCTTTTTATAGTACTACCATACTATCAGTTCCCAACTCCATTATTTAAACATCACAATTTTGAAATTAGCCCTTTTTTTAAGGGGTCCCCTTTTATTTTAGCTTAAAAAAAAAAAAAAAAAAAAAAAAAAAAACTACCTTGGGCTCTTTTTTTACTTTTTGTTAAATAATTCAGGGGCTTTTTTTTTTAGTTTAAAGACTTTTTTACTTTGTTTAATACTTAATTTCTAACTATAGATTCACTACAAACTTATGATTACAACATTTATCCGAAACCAATCTCTTATTTAATGACTTAAAAAAGAATCAAAACAGGACTGTAATTTAAAATACACTGCGAACAATTTAAAGGCACTTCTCAGTGCCCCAAAAACAACATAACTATCTTTAACTACAATTTCAGATCTTTTAAGCAAGCATTAAAGATTTACCTCATAGCATTACTAAATTCCTTACATGCCAATATGTCCATCATTTCACTAACTGAAACCTGGCTAAAGCCTGATAGTACAGATGTCTATGCCATTCCGGTTACACAGCCAACACAACTGTAGGCCAGACCAACAAGGGGGTGGCCCCGCCATATATACTCAGACCAACTAGAATGTATCACTAATATTTGCACAAGGGATGAACTTTGGGGAATATATAATAGCCAATTTCAAACCCAAATACCTTACAAAAACCTCTCACATTGATAAACATCTACAGAGTTCCACAGTCAAACATTAGCCAATTTAGTCAAAACCTAGGAAGTATGATAATGATGCACGCATGAAAAAAGATCACTTACTACTCTCAGGTGACTTCAATATAAATCTCCTGCAAGACCAGGACCCACACGTTACTGAATTCAAACACAATGAGTAACTGTATGTTGCTACCAACAGAAACAAAACCTACAAGAGTTACAGAGCTAGTGTTTCCCAAACTTGACCACATCTGGACCAACACCATATCCCCTTTAAAATCAGGCATAATTACAGATAATCCACAGACCACTACCCGACTTTCCTCATAACAACTTTGGTAAATTACCCCAAGACACTACTAAAGTCACCTTCAGACTTCACAATGAGGCGCCATTAATAACTTCACAACAGCAGTAGCAAACATTGACGGCACACTGAGCTAGAAATCTATACAGATATTGACGAATGTATTAATAATTTTCTAAAAAAGACCCAATCCTCTATAACAAGCACGGGCCCTAAAAAACTAAACAGATGACAGCTAAGAGACTGAACAGTCCCTGGGCTAACACCAGCATTCTCAAATCCATAAAATACAAAACACCAATATGAAAAACAGTACAGAATGGGTCCAAAACCCAGAGCCCCAAACAAAAGTTACTCGTCAATCCTAACCAGCCTGATAAAGGGCAAAAAAATTGTATTATGAGAACAGATTATCCAAATTACAGGTGATATAAAAGACCTGGAAAACCCTATCAGAAATTCTAGAACAAAAAAGATATCACGAATAGCGAAATAAAATTAGCAAAATCAGATGAACCCCCCAACTCCCACCCAAAAGAAACAGCAAACAGACTCAATGATTCTTCTCCACTATAGGACAAAACCTTGCCCATAAAATCCCCAAGCTCAGATACCCCACCAAATGACTACCTCACCGGCAACTACCCGAACACACTGTTTTCCTACTCCGACTAACCCCTACGAAGTCTCCCTTATTATCAACACACTAAAAAACAAGGCAGGAGATTTAAATACCTTACCACCCTTTATATACAAAAAAGTGTCACAAGTGCTATCACCAATTTATTGCAACACTCTTTAACAATCCATTGAATCCTCCACCTTCCCTACAGTACTCAAAAAAGCAAGGGTCACCCGATCCACAAAGGAGGGGACCAAAAAGAGTTGAATAACTATTTGGCCAATATCCAACTTACAACCCCCTCTCAAAAATCTTCGAAAAATTAATTCATAAACGAATCTACTCCTACCTTATCTCCCAAAACATACTCAACCCCTGCCAATTTGGATTCAGGCCTAATAAAAATACTAATGATGCTATTTTTAATTTTAAAAATTTTTATAATTAAAAATATTATTTATTATTATAAATTTATTAATTTATTTTTTTTAAGTATTTACACATGGTAAGAACTTAATACACTGCAATAGAAAAAAAGAAGTCCCACGGGGGATCTTCTTTACTTACGAAAATTTTTTTATACAGTTAAACCATGATTGGCTCCACTTAAAATTGTCACATATTTTTAAAAGAGGGCACCCCTAACTCCCTCAAGTCATACCTGCAACAAAACCAAATTTGTTATAAAAGGGGGCAAACTCCTCTGCACAACCAATTACAGTGGTGTCCACGGGGAAGTG
This sequence comes from Cherax quadricarinatus, assembly GCF_026875155.1. NCBI lineage: Eukaryota > Metazoa > Arthropoda > Malacostraca > Decapoda > Parastacidae > Cherax > Cherax quadricarinatus. Next base: position 33,218,219 of record NC_069458.1, on the reverse strand, counting down.
CCTTTGGGCCCTCTTCTCTTTTCCTTACAAAAAGACCTACCAAATGCTTCGCAATTACCAACCCACACTATTTGCAATGACACTACATACGTCTTCTCCCACCCGAGCCCAGTCACGCTACCCAAATACTGAAAATACCGAATTACAGAAATTATCTCCCTGGAGAGAACTAAAAAACTTCACAAAACATTGACAAACCTACTTTATTTCATTTGGTAACAGAGCTAAGATGCCCCCTTTTAAAATAATGTAAACGGAACACCCATCACAAAAACTAACAGAGGGAAAATTCTTAGGGAAACCCCCTTGATAAAGACTCAAAATTTATAACATTACAAAAAAATTTTTAAAAAAATTTTTCCAAACTGTAGGCAAATCGAAAATACGTACTAGCTCCACAGTCAGCCCCCCTGGCCCATATCACTCTCTTATTTACCCCTATCTCACCATGGAAAATTTGGTCAGGGGGCTCAAAAAACAAGTAACCATCTCAAACCACTAATTACCCAAAAAAAAAGGTTTCAGTTGGGAATTGATAAAAAATTTCCCTAACTATGGGGGCACCCACACCCCCCAAAAATTTTCCAATACACTAAAACCTCCCAAAAAAAACCCCCCAAAAAAATTCCCAAAAAAACTTACAAAACTGAAACCTATTACATACATAAAACACTTAACTCTGATTTTAAAACCCCCCCCCTCAAAAAACTCCTTGCCAACCTCAACAAACACAGACCATAACACAAGGAAACAGATCACTTTTTTGTTTTCCCCCCGTGTCCATCCCCAACACAAATGTAAAAACTAAATTTCCACAAAAAGGGGCCCAAAAAATCTGGAATTCATTCCCCCTAAAATATAAAAAAAAAACACTTTTTTATAAATTCAAAATCTCTTCCCCAAAGGGTCACCTACCAACCCCAAAACCCAAAAAAATACTGAATAAAATGAACCTTATAAATTGTATATCTTTAAAAGTTTTTCCAATTATACACATAAAAGTTAAACCTAAAAAAACCCAAACAACTTTAAATTTTTTTTTAAAAAACACACCAACAGAATACCCATTCTACTGAATGTACAACAATGCTGAAACCATATGAAACCCTTTTTTGTAATTCTACTCACTTGTCTTTTTTAGTAACCTGTTTACATTAATGGGTTTTTTCACTTATTTCATCAAATTTCCTTTTGTTTTAAACTTAAAAATTTTAATTTTTAAACCAGCCCGTAATGCTATGCAAGTATAAAATGCTTTGGGGATGCGCCCCTTCCTGTATTTGTTGGACCCCCCGTATTTTTGCCAAATTTTTAAATAAATAAATAAAAAAAATAAAATTTTAATTAAATTTCTATAAAACCCAAAAAATGCCAAACAAAACCAGTTTTAAAAGATGGTCTAAAATTTTCACGTAAAATTTTAAAATTTTTATAAAGCATAAAAAAAACGTATTGTATTGGTTCCCTAGGAAACATGGGGCCTGGGCCAAATTTTGCCAAGAATTTTAACCTCAAATTTCCATACACAAGTGTTTTAAAAAAATTTAAGCCTTTTGGGGAAAAGGTTCTGGAAATAGGAAATGAAATAAATAAAAAAGAAATTTTGGCAGCAGGAAGAGCTAGAGAAGTTTGGTTTTTTTTCCCTGCAATAAAATTTTTCACATATATTCCGTATTTTTTTTGCAAATAAGATTTTCTGATTGTAAAAAAAGACGTGTTATATAATGTTTTAAGTATGCTTTACTTACTTCGACTCAAAATTTAAAAACCCCTTAAACATAAAAAATTAAAAAAAAAGCAGGTGTTTTTTTTCATAATTTCCCTTTCACTCTTATTAACTAATTGCATTATCTCTGATTTAAATTGCAGAAAAAAAGAAGTACATGGGGGCACTGAAATGAGCCTTTTTGGTACAATGTTGGAATGTGAACAAGGTGTAAGGGGGAGGTGGGAAAGGGGCTTTTCATGGACACTACCGTAGCAGGCTTTAAAAAAATGTGCCCAAACCCCCTTTTATGTGGACCATTTAAGTATTATAATGTATATGTTTTTATGTGTGAAGATTGATTTTGCCACCAAAGTGGCTAGTTTATTGTGCACCCCGTATCCATCCTGTGGACGGTAGCGCAAGAACATATGGATACACAAAGGGCCCAGGAACTAGGCCCCAAAAGGATTAACAGGTGTACATTTGGATTTATATCTACATATCTACAGTTCACTTATCTGTTACAAGCAAATTTAGGAAATTTGCTTAGTATATCTGGTATCTTATTTTCATTAATAAGATATCTTGACATGTCACATAGGTTATTATACTGTCTGTCTCTGTATTCCTCAATAAGTGGACAATTAAGCACATAGTGTTCAAGAGAGTGACCATATGCCTGACCACATAATTTGCATTTAGTATGATCATCATCTGTGTGTCTCCCAAACTGCCAGAAGTACTTGTTACCAAGCCTAAGCCTGGCCACTACAACATCAGTCAGTACTTGTAACCAAGCCTAAGCCTGGCCACTACAACATCAGTCAGTACTTGTAACCAAGCCTAAGCCTGGCCACTACAACATCAGTCAGTTTGTTCACATTGCAAGTTGCTCCATAAACATACTTATCTATGTTCGTGTTATCATAGTGGGTTATAGATCTACTCAGGCTTCTAACTGCATTCCTATAACAATCATTTTCATTATTTACTTCTCTCCTAATATTATTCCTAATGCTAGATACAGATATACCAAAGTTATATTCTACATTCTCCTTCTGGGTACTCTTCTTGGCTAACATATCAACTTTATCATGAAGGAGTACTCCAATGTGTGATGAGATCCATAACAATTGTACATTTAATTCCTTTGTCCCTGATTTTTGAGTATCTATACCTGGCTTCTCCAATGAGCATGTTGTTGGAGTCATTATATGAGTCAAGAGCCTTCAGTGATGACATAGAATAAGTAATCATAATAGAGTCAAGCTCGGTGACATAAGGTAGCTTTATCGCCATTAGGATTGGAAACAATTTAGTTTGCAGTGTAGATGCCCAGTTGCTAATTCTTATGCCTAGTTCAACAAATTTATTATCGTTCTTAACTAGGGAGGTGGCAACAAGAGCAGATGCAGCCCTGCCAGAAGACTCCTGTTTAGATCCATCAGTGTATATAACTTGTGATAACTTATTACTACCAGCTAGGCCAGAAATTTCTTCTTGAGCAGTTAATAATAATAATAATTTTTTATTTGAAAATGATACATAGTTGTACAAGGAATTATAGTAGTTGGGTGTACATGCCAAAAGCCCCTTGTATGCAGAGCATTATGGGCAGCTTAAAATTAACTTAAGATTAACTAAGCTAACTTGCCTTAACAAGTGATTTAAGGAAGGGATTACTAGCAATGAGCTTCTTGGGAGGGACTTGAAGGTATGTGATTTTAAACCCCTTTGACGCCGCGGTGTATATACTAATTCTTACGTGGTGCCGTGTTTGAGTATATCAAAATTTTCTAGCGTTTTCAAATAAAGAAGGAGAAAGCTGGTGGGCCCCACATGTGGAGAAGGGGTCTGTGTGGTCACTGTGCCCCAATAAAAAAAACCCTGAGCACACAGGCTAATGAAAAAAAAAAAAACCCCGACCTTTTTTTTTTTAATTAAAAATCCCGCTTTGTGGTTATTTTCGTATGTATTTAGGTTGTATTCTTTTTTTCTTGGTCTCATATGTTGAATAAAACATATTTAAAAATAGGGGTGATTTTGATTGTTTTACTATAAAAAAACCGGGAAATGGAGCTGGGAAAATGTTTTTTTTTCCCGATGTTCAAAAGAAAACAAATGATGTCATTGTCAAAAAAAGTCCAACTAGCCATTCTAATTGCATCAGAAGGGGTTGATGTTTTTTTATACAATTATTTACTATTGCAGTAGCTGCATAATAGTAAATTTTTTTTTTTTGTTTGAAAAAAAAAATTAAAAATAGAAACAAGAGTAATATCAAGGGGCCTGGAGACATGACTGATAAACAAAGAAAATTTTTATTTTAGAGCCAGGAATGTCTGCTTGTTCATTCTGGACCTTATTTTAAAATTTGTCATTTTTTTTTATTTTTTCGAAAAATTTTGGCCAAATTGAAAAATTTCTGCCCCACGTTTTGGGTAGTAAAAATTGGAAAATGGCATTTTCTTGTACTCAATCGATAAAAAAAAATGGAGTTCTAAAGAAATAGCTATGAGTTTGGGATGGAACAATGAATTAGCGAAAAAAGGGCTTTAAAATGGGGAAATCCCGATTTGAAATTTTGCCGACGTCGCTAACTTTGCAAAGCTAATTCCGTCAGTTTTCCCTCAAAATTTTTTTTTTTTTTTGGGTTTTACAACGGGAAAAGATTCTTTATTTATAAGAAAAAATTACAGTGGCCCCCCCAAGCGAATTAATCCGTGCAAGAGGGCTGTCGTTAGCAAATTTTTCGCATCGAATTTTTTTTCCCCATAAAAAAATAAGGAAAAAAAAATTAATCCTCAAAAACCCCCAAAAGTATGAAAAAAAATTTTTTTTACCACAAAAAAAATGTTAATTTTAGTACACAAAACTAAAAAAGGCATGCACAATTCTGACACTTACTTTTATTGAAGTTTGGGTGATGTTTGATGGGTGGGGGAGGGGAAGGAGTGTTAGTTTTAAAAGGGGGAACCCCCTTTCCATTAGGACTTGAGGTAGCAAGCCCCTTTTCGGGGTTACTTCCCTTCTTCTTTTAATGCCACTAGGACCAGCTTAGAGTCACGGACTTTTTTGCACAACTATTGTCCCTGGGGGCCTGTACCTCTCGTTCCTTTATGTTTTGTCTAAAGTGGTTCCGCGGGTTATTGTAAACGTCACCAGCTGGCTTGCAATAGCTGTGTGAGGGTGATTTTCATCAAAAAAAGGTTTGCACTTAAAGCCTTTTGTACACATTTCCCTTAAATCTTTGAAGTGGGCTTTTCTTAAATTTCCTCTCCCCCCCTTTTGAACCAGTTCCCCAGGTCTGGCCTCTTGCCTTGAAAGTTGTTACAGTATCAGGGTTAGTTTTATTGCCTCCCCCACCAACTTTCCCATCCCCACTAACCTCCCCCCCAAGGATTTCCCCCAATTCCAAAATTTGATTCCTCAAGGGGAAACTCTCCTCAGGGTTAGCCTAAAACCCCTTCAAAATCCCTTTTGCCCCTCCATCGGGCCACAGTTTTTTCCCAAAGCAATTTTAAAGGTTTTTTTTATCACTCCCTCCCAAGTTACCTAAAAGGTTTACCAATTGGGTTATTAAAGTGATCCTTCCAAAACCTTTTGGTCAATCGATGTCTGGGTCACTTCAAAGCACTTTTGAAACAGAGTTTTTGGTACAGTTTTTTGAATTTGGGAAAGACCTCTGGTCCAGGGGCTTGCGGAGAGGAGGGGTATTAGGAGGAAAAAAACTTCCCCTTAATAAAGCTCATTCCCCAAAAAGTCCCCTTGCACGCTGTAGGATGACCGGGGGCATTGCTAACCCCCAGGAGGCATTAAGGTTAATTTCTTTTCAGTTGGGTAATTTTTTACTTGGGGGAAAATCATGGTGTAACCAGTTATAGAAAAATTCCCTATGACCCTGCCTTACGTTTGCCCTCCACAGCACACACAAATTATCCTTGAGGCATTTTTTTTTTGCCTAAAACGCTCGGGGGTTTCAGATGATACACTAATAAAGGCTTAACTTTGCAATCACCAAGCATTGGCACACACAACAAAGTAAGCCCCGTCTTCATACTTATGTCCCGGGGTGCCTTTTCCTCCCGATAATGTAGGTCCTGCTTGGGATTTTTTTTCCAAACGGCCTTTTCATCACAATTAAACACTTGTTCAGGTTTCCCGTCCTTTATTTCATGTACTCCTTGAAAATTTCCCGCACATATTTTTTCAGCCGCTTTGTGGTCCGAACTGGCAGCCCCCCAGCCCATCACATAGGTGCCACACCTTTTAAAAATTTTCAAACCAAAACCCTTTTTGGCCCTTAAAATTCACTCACTCATCACTAGTTTCAGGGATTTTTTTTAATTAAATCGTCATGCAACTTCCTAGCCCTTTTTACATATGTCGCTTGAGAGACGCATCTCTGCAGCTGTTTTTTCATTTTCCCCCCCAATAAAAGTCTCTCAACACTTCCCTCACTTGCGACTTTGTTTCGAAAACCGTTAAACCTTTGGGAACAACAGCTTCCTTGATTTCCGTTTTCTTGCCCACAATAGAAGCGATGGTTGATTTTGGTTTCTTGTACAACCTGACCAGGTCGTGATACGTACTCCACTTTCATACTTATCAATGATCTCTTTCTTCATTTCTATGGGTATTCTTACCCTTTGAGGTGTAGGGTTGGCACTAGAAGCTTTCTTGGGGCCCATGGTCACTTATATTCCACAAACAGCACCGAAAACACTGTAATAATACGAAATATTCCGAGTGTATGCTTGAATGTTACCGCGGAGGCTGGCTGGTAAACAATGGGACGGGCGGCACATGTGAGGCTGGCTGAGGGCGCAGATTGGACGCGTCTCGGACGAAGTTCGCTGAGCGGGTTTTTGTCCACTATGCGGGGCAAAATTTTAGCGAACAAAGCGTTCGCTATGCGGATTGTTCGCTATGCAAGGCGTTCGCTATGCGGGGGTCCACTGTATATGTGGTCTGGGTTGAGAATAAGTTTCCCTTCTGTATTTAGCTCCTTGATTGCTGGAGATGTGATCAAGATTGATAGTTGTTAGTCTTGGGAAGTGATCAGATAGAAGATCATCAACTATGACAGAGTCATGCATCATATATGATGTATTAAATCCAAGGCACAGATCTAGTATGCCACCATATATGTGAGTAGGCTCAGTAGTACCCACAATTCGAACATTATCATGCTCATTTAGCAATTTCACTAGTTTACCTCCATTGGTGTTTGTTATAGACCCACCAATATTCTTATGTCTGGTATTAAAGTCTCCAAGACTGAGAGTAGGTTCACTATTGATGTGATCTGGTAAAGCATCAGGTCGAAGCTGGTTTGCTGGAGCATAAAGATTAAAAATGTTTATGGAAAAATTGCCTGCGTATACTTTGACACCACGATACTGCATGTTAACTCGACTCTGCAAGGAAAGGAATGAATGTGGCAAGTTCTTTCTAACATACATCACACAACAGTTGGTTGACCTTAAGTTATAAGCTGCATATCCAGGCAACTTTGGTGAAGGTGCTCAATCTTTCAGTCTACATTCCTGCAAATAGATGACATCAGTATTCTTAGTTGCACTAATATGATGTAAGTCAGGCAACCGCTTCCTGATGGAAGCAATGTTCCATGAAAAGATTTGTAATGTATCCATTGTAGTAATTTATTACAATCTCTTGCTCATAAGATGGTAAGACTGTTATGCTTTGGCTACAGTGTGCAGACACTTAAGAGCACATAGCATAGTTTGTACATGTTTATTTTCAGAACCTTTTACTTTAAGCATTTTTCAGCATCTTGGCAGCCAGTTCCAAGGCAAGTCTCGAAGCAACGAGTCATGCGGTTCTTTCTTACAAATTGTTTGAAACTGAACAGAGATTGCTGCACTTTTGACATCATCAACGTACTCAAGAGCATCATCCTGATTACCCATATTTATTAACCCTTAAACAGTCCAAACAGATCGACATTCAAATTCGTAGTGCTACAAAAGTAATCTACTTTTTTTTACATATTTTCAAATATACAAAAAAAAATGTAGATAAAAGTTTTTTTTACACGTTTTCGAATTTAAAACAAAAAAGATCTACATTTTTTTAACTACTTTCAGATGTTGAAAAAACGTATATATACGTTTGGACCATTTAAGGGTTAAACTTATCAGCATCTGTTCAAGATCCTCACTTTTTTACTGCAAGTTTGTTATAATTTGAGGAAGGTCAGGCGAATCCCATGCCTCTCCAGAGAAAGGCACTTCTGGGTAAGTTCTTTCTTTAACACCTAACACCTTAACAGGTACCATGGTTAACCCTTTGACTGTCGCGGCCGTATATATACGTTTGCGAGGTACCGTGTTTGATGTATATATACTCATAAATTCTAGCGGCTTCAAATCAGGCAGGAGAAAGCTGGTAGGCCCACATGTGAGAGAACGGGTCTATGTGGTCAGTGTGCACCATATAAAAAAAGTCCTGGAGCACGCAGTGTATAATGAGAAAAAAAAACTCCGACCGTTTTTTTTCAATTAAAATGCCGACTTTGTGGTCTATTTTCGTATAGTATTTGTGGTTGTATTCTCGTTTTCTTTGTCTCATTTGATAGAATGGAAACTATATTATAGAAATAGAGGTGATTTTGATTAATTTTACTATAAAAAGAACCTGGAAATGGGGCACAAAATACGGGAAATGTTTGATTTTTGCCGATGTTCAAAAGTAAACAAATGATGTCATTTTCCAATAAATGTCCAAATAGCCATTCTAATATGCAGTCATGAATGGGTTGATGTAATTTTTACAATTATTACAGTATTGCAGTAGTCTGCATAACAGTAAATCTTCTATTTTTTGTTTGAATAAAATTTCAAAATAAAAAGCAAGAGTAATATCACAGGGGCCTGGAGACATGACTGATGAACAAAGAAAATGTTATTTTAGAGCCAGGAATGTCTGCATTGTTCATTCTGGACCTTATTTTGAAATTGTCATATTTTTTAATTTTCATGAAATTGGCCAAATTGCAAATTTCTGACCATATTATTGGGTAGTTGAAATTGGTAAATGGGCAGTTTCTTGTACTCAATCGATAGAAAAAATGGAGTTCTGAAGAAATAGCTATGAGTTTGGTTGACTGGAATAATGGAATTAGCCGAAAATAGGGCTCAGAGTGGGCGAAATCGCCGATTTGTAAATATCGCTGAGGTCGCTAACTTTGCAAGAGCGTAATTCCGCCAGTTTTCCATCAAATTTTGTTATTTTGGTGTCTTTACAATCGGGAAAAGATTCTCTATCATTTCATAAGAAAAAATATATATATATATTTTTTTTTTAAATTTTGCAACACCAGGAGACACCTCAGGATTGGGGGTTGCGACAGTCAAAGGGTTAAATTAGTGTTCTCTGATGGTGCCTGTGGCATGACTGCCTCATCATTCATTGTAGGTAGGTCCTGTGGACCTAACTCATCTCCAGCTTCCATGGGGGTTACATGTGTGCTGGCTGTCTGACTGTTGTAGCTGTGTGTATTAGGAAGAGTGACATGCTCATTTCCATATTCAGGTGTAGGCATAGGTATGGGTAGTGGCAGATCAGTAGTTCCACGTACTAGCAGGGATAGCTGGCTCCTCCACAACTGGTGTGTGTGATGGCATTCTTGTTTCACCAGAATCCTTTGCAGGGAGGTTGGGCTCTTCCACACTTTGCAGAGGTTCAGTCTCAGGTCTGGCTGTGGTACACTGGATGGCCTCATCCTCAGTAGCAATTAAAGGACTGTTATCAGGTATATGTCGAAGGTTGTTTGGGTTCTGACTGCAGTCCTTATAGGAAACTGTAACCCCAGCTTCTTTACAGTTAATATACTTAAGTTTTTGGCTGTCAAGGCCTACTGTGCATTCTCTAGTGGAATGTTTCCCAGCACCACACCAAGAATATAGTAATCCACAGTCTACTGCAACATGGCCATAGTGCTGACATTTGCAACACCTACATTGAGAGGGTAGGTACACTTCGATGGGTAGGAAACATAGGCCAGGCACCCAGATATTTTGGGGGAAGGGCACAGGGCCTACCCAACTGGCAATAATTTGGGATCTTCCTTTAAGTCTTTTAGGTTTGATGATATGCTCACTTAGAGTCAGATGGGATGGGTCCATGTAGAGAGGGTATCCAAAGATTATGATACTGACCCATTTTTTAAAGTGGTGAGTGTCTGATGCAGGGCAGGGCAGCTTAATACCCCCATAAGGTGTATTAAGTAGATCATTGATCACTTCATTATTCTGTTCCACAGACACAAAGTTGTGTAAGTTATTTCTAAATTGGATCCTTGCCTTAGGATGTTTCCTTACTGCTTCCATTAGCCATGCACAATTAGCAGGCAGCGGGGTGTACTCAGGGAAGTTCAGCTTAACACATTCTTCCATTGAAAAAAGGCTTCTTTCACCCAGTATGCACCAAGGGTGTTTAGTTTCACATTGCCTATGAGTCAAGTTAGGCTGACTCCGTCAGCGCTCTAGCCCTTTCTCACTTTTTCTCCTTTGTTTACTTTTAAAGGTCAGGAAGCTATCATCATTTCCATCACCTGCAGAAATATGTTCCTCTATGACAGTTGCCATGTTTGCCAGTACAGGTCCTCCATCACAAATCCGGCATCATTGGGACCTGTAGTGTGCCGGATTACTGAGTTTGCCGAATTACAGAGTGGTTAAGTTAGAATACACTTAATAAAATTAACCAATTTGACTTACACAGTTCATTGAACATCGGCAAAAATCGAACATTTCCGCTACTTTGAACTCAATTTCAAGGTACTTTTCGTCATGAAAGCAACAAAATCATGTCTATTTCTGTAATATATCTTCATTATATCAAATAAGTCCAAAAAAGGAGAATACAACCATAAAAACCACACGAAAATATACTGCAAAGAGGTGGCTAATGGCTGAGAAGTGAACTCCGCTATTTATGGTCTGATTTCTTTCATTTTTGGTGTACATGAAGAAATATCTTTCCATCATACATTGCCCAAGTTTGAATAAGATAACCCAACAAACAACTGAGAAAATAATATAATAATAATAATAATAATAATAATAATAATAATAATAATAATAATAATAATAATAATAAGATCTTTATTTACTACACGTACATGTACAAGGTATACAGGCATAGCTGACATCAGTAAGTAAGTAAGTAAGTTTATTCAGGTATACACAAATACAGTTACATAGAATTATCATACATAGCAGCATATGTGTAGATTAGATTTTAGATTTAGATTTTGCCACCGAAGTTGCTAGTTTATTGTGCACCCCATATCCATCCTGTGGACGGTAGCGCAAGAGCATATGGATACACAAAAGGCCCAGGAACTAGGCCCCAAAGGGTTAACAGGAATACATATGGATTTATATCTACATATCAATAGTTCACTTATCTGTTACAAGCAAATTTAGGAAATTTGCTTAGTATATCTGGTATCTTATTTTCATTAATAAGATATCTTGACATGTCACATAGGTTATTATACTGTCTGTCTCTGTATTCTTCAATAAGTGGACAATTAAGCACATAGTGTTCAAGACAGTGACCATATGCCTGATCACATAATTTACATTTAGTTTGATCATCATCTGTGTATCTCCCAAACTGCCAGAAGTACTTGTAACCAAGCCTAAGCCTGGCCACTACAACATCAGTCAGTACTTGTAACCAAGCCTAAGCTGGCCCACTACAACATCAGTCAGTCTGTTCACAATGCAAGATGGCTCCATAAACCATACTTATCTAACGTTTCATGTATCATAGTGGGTTATAGATCCTAGACTCAGACTTCTAACGCATTCCTATAACAATCAATTTCATTATTTACTTCTCTCCTAAATATTATTCCTAATGCTAACACAGTTATACCAAAGTTAATATTGCTACATTCTCCTTCTGGTAATCTTCTTGGTCTACATATTCAACTTATCATGCGGATTAATCCAATAGTGATGGGATCCATAGCACTTGTACATTAATTCCTTTGTCCCTAATTTTTTGGAGTATCCTATACCTGCCTTCTTCCAATGAGCAATGTTTGTTGGAGGTCATTTATATGAGTCAAGAGCCTTCAAATTAGAGTTGACATAAATCAGTAATGATAATAGGTCAAGCTCATTGTCATAGGTTAGCTTAAGCGCCATTAGGATTGCAAATCAATTCAGTTTGCAGTGTAGATCCCAGTTTGTTAATTCTTATGCCTAACCTCAACAAATTATTATCGTTTTTAACAAGGAGGTGGCAACAAGAGAAGAGATGCAGCCCTGCCAGAAAACTCCTGTTTAGATCCATCATTGTAATAACTTGTGATAACTTCTTATACCAGCTAGGTGAGAAATTTCTACTTGAGCATTGCTCTAAGAAAAACAAGAAGATTTAAGGAAGATTACTACAATGAGCTTCCCTTGGGAGGAGTTTCCATGCAGGTATGTGATATTAAATGAACATATCTTCCAACAGAGGGTGAAATGCTCTTGTTTGCCTACAGTGTTACAGTTCATGCAGGTATAAAAAACTTACTGTAATATGTACGTTTCACAATCCATTTAAGATCACTGGGTATTTACCTCTAGAACACTGGGTAAGGTTCATTGTGACAGTGTCTGTTCGTTTTCTCAACAATCATAATACTGAAGTACATGTTATACTCATAATCCTATCACTGATACTAAGAAATACCAAGCTGCTTCCTCATGTTACGAACTTTTGTAGATCTGGTACAGCCAGAATAATCCTGAGAGCTTCATTTGCTTAACTCCAGGGTCAAAGAGAACTTTCTCTAGCGAATGCAACAGGGAGCACATAATTCAATTAAGGACCTAACCATAGCTATGTAACATCATTCTTCAATTCCACCTTTAGCCCATAGTTGGTGTATAAGGCCCCCAACAGCTTTGAGAGCATTTAGGCCTACTTTTACATTCTGTTTTAGTTTTGGTATAGTGGATTTTTTAAAGGCCACATCTACACTAAGATATCAGTAATTTTAACGTACAAATGATTTCAGGCCAGCAAATAGGTGGTGGGGGATTCGTTTGCTTGTTAATATCTTTGTTTTAGAGGAAGGATGTTATAGGCCTAGTCGATTACAAATTGCTTGAACTTCATTAAGATGGTATTCATCTCTATGCCCTTTGTATGGATCATGATATCATCACATAGCTTAAAGCTATTATGTTTAGGTGGAGGCAGGTAGAGCATTTAGGAGAGCCTTCATAAGATATTTAAATAGCATGGACTAAGAACTCCTCCCTGTGGTGTACCTAAAGACATTTACTTTAGAATCACTTCTGAAGCCTTGGTAAAGACAGAGGATACTGTATTTGACAGGTTATCCTATTATCCACAGAGTAGGCTACCACCAATATTCATTTTGGCTAGTTCATGGTAGTAGAACGTTTCGTTCGCATATCAATGCAGATTTTAGATCAAGGAAAGTGTACAAACTAGTAGAGGTGTGTGCAAGTGAGACAAGGTGGAAAAACAGTTTCGCCAAAAAAAACACTTTTACCTTCTTGAACCAGAGGTAGGGGAAAGTTGTGTCTGATTTGTATACAGTCTGTTAAGTTCATCATTCTTTCAAAAGTTTTACAATGCCACCTATTAAGAGATCGACCTAAATGTATCAGGCTGTTGGGGCTTTAGGGATAGGCATACAATGAGACTATTGGTCCCAGTGAAGTAGAAGAACACCTCTCAATGTAAATGACTGATTTATACAGTGCCAACAAAGGTTATCAGGCACATGCCTTAGAGTTCAGAAATATCATAGTATAACCATACCTCTCCAGAAGCAATTGATCCGGAACCTTTAGTTAATGCATTATCTAATTCATACTCGGTAAAGAGGCTCACTCCTCATCATTTTTGGCTCCTAAAATTAAACAGTTTCAACATTTCTTCAGAAGTACTCTCTAAATTATTCTAATATGAGATGGAAGGTTTTCATGCCTGGATGTTTTGGACCAGTCATTTATGAGGTCATTTGCTTTACAAGAGGAAAGGGAAGAAGCAACATGGCCCAAGTCTTTTCCTGGTTATTTTAATTTATACCTATCCTACCAAACTTAAAGGGTGGACCTATAATCCACTAACAACTGTTCCCATTCCTGTGTTGCCTAAGTTCTTGCTTTCTATCCTTGCATTTGTTAGTGCAGCTTTGGAACGTTCAGAGCAGGTCTGGGTTCAACATTCACGGTATGCTTTACCAATCCTCCTAGCTGCATGTGTTAGATAGCGTAGCTGTGGATCATTATAGTATTTACATTGGTGTTTTTAAATTTATTTATAGTGGAGGTCCCATTTGTATCCTATTCCGGCCCACTTGATCTGGAGAACACTCTCATATTGTAGATTAAGTCATCATTAAATTTTTTGGTGTGCCAATGGGCTCGTAATTCTTATACCATTGATCCAAGTGGTTAATAAGTTTGTCTCTGTGTTCTGGTTTGATAGTAAGTTTTCCTCCCTTCTGTATTTAGCTCCTTGATTGCTGGAAGATGTGATCAAGATTGACAGTTGTTATCCTTGGAAGTGATCGATAGAAGATCATCAACTATGACAGAGTCATGCATCGTGTATGATGTAATAAATCCAAGACACAGATCTATATGCACCTATATATGTGAGTAGCTCAGTAGTACCCCACAATTCGAACATTATCATGCTCATTTAGCAATTCACTATTTAGTTCCATAGGTGTTTTGTTATAGACCCACCAATATTCCTTAATGTCTGGCATTAAAATCTCCAAGAATGATGTAGTTTCACTCTTATGCGATCTGGTAAAGCATCAGGTCGAAGCTGGTTTCGCTGGGCATAGAGATAAAAAATGTTTATGGAAAAATCGCCTGCATATACTTTGACACCATGATACTGCATGTTAGCTCGACTTGCTGCAAGGAAAGGAGTGAATGGTTTCAATTTCTTCTGACATACATCACACAACAGTTGGTTGACCTTAGGTTATAAGCTGCATTCCAGGCAAGTTTTGTGGAGGTGCTCCATCTTCACGTCTACATTCCTGCAAACAGATGACATCAATATTCTTGGTTGCACAAATATAGTAAGTCAGGCACCACTTCCGCTGATGAAGCAATGTTCCATGAAAAGGATTTGTAATGTAATCCATTGTAGTGAGTTATTACAATCTCTTGCTCATTAAGATGGAAAAAACTATTAGGCTTTGACTACAGTAGTGCAGGCACTTAAGAGCAAATAGCATAGATGTACGTCCTTAATCTTCAGGAACCTTTTTTTAAACATTTTTCGGCATTGACGGCCATTTAAAGGCACGTCTTGAAGGCAAGAGTCAAGGTCTTCCATTCCTACAAATTGCTGGAAACTGAACGGGGATTGCTGCACTTTTGACATCATCACCATCCTCAAGAGCATCATCCTGATTACATATATTTAAATACCTTGTCAGTATCTGTACAAGATGCTCAATTTTTTTCTGGAAATTTGTTATAATATGAGGAAGGTCAGGCGAATCCAATGCCTCTCCGGAGAAGGCACTTCTGAGTTAAGTGCTTTCTTTAACACCTATCACCTTAACGGTACCATGGTTACATTATGTTCTCTTATGGTGCCTGTGGCAAGTCTGTTTCATCATTCATAGCAGGTATGGTCGTGTGGCACTGACCTCCATTTCCAATTTTCCAGGGGGTTACCTGTGTGGTGGCCCGTCTGACCTGTTGTAGTTGTGTGTATGGGGAAAAATGACAAGCTCATCCTCATATCAAGGTGTAGCCATAGGTATCAGCATTGGCAACCAGAGTTCCACATGTGCTAGCAGGGATGGCTAGCTCCTCACAGCTGTGGGTGTGAGGCATTCTGGTAACACCAGAAATCCTTTGCAGTGAGGTGGGGTTCTTGCACACTTTGCAGAGTTCAATCTCAGATCTGGCAGTGGTAAACTGGATGGCCTCATCCTCAGTTACGCATTAAAGGAATGTTATCAGGTTTACATCGAAGGTTGTTTGGTTCTGACTGCTGTCCCATGTGGGAAACTGTAACCCCAACTTCTTTACAGTTTAAATACACATAAAATTTTGGCTATCAGGCCTACTGTGCATTCTCTAGTGGAATGTTTCCAGCACACGTACCACACCAAGAAAGTAGTATTTCCACAGTCTACAGCAACATGGCCATAGTGCTGCATTTGTAACACCTACGTTTTAGGGTGCAGTACATTCCAGATGTTTTAGGGGGAAACGTAAACAATGCACCCAAGATATTTCGGGAGGGCACAGACCTACCCACTGGCTAATAATTGGGGATATTTCCTTTAAGTCTTTTAGGCTTGATGATAACTCACTGAGAGTCGGATGGGATGGGTCCATGTAGAGAGGGTATCAAAGATTATGATACTGATCCCATTTTTTGAAGTGGGAGTGTCCTGATGGAGGTCGGAGGCAGCTTAATATCCCCATAAGGTGACTAAGTAGACTTGATCAGTCTTTATTCGGTTCCACAAACACAATTGGTGAGTGTTTTCCTAAATTGGATCCTTGAGTTAGGATGCTTGTTTACAGCTGCCATTAGCCATGCACACTTAGCAGGCAGTGCGGGTGTTGTCAGGGAAGTTCAGCTTTAACACATTCTTCC
This sequence comes from Cherax quadricarinatus, assembly GCF_026875155.1. Classification (NCBI taxonomy): domain Eukaryota; kingdom Metazoa; phylum Arthropoda; class Malacostraca; order Decapoda; family Parastacidae; genus Cherax; species Cherax quadricarinatus. Next base: position 33,201,856 of record NC_069458.1, on the reverse strand, counting down.
TTTGAAGAAAGACTTCTTGCCATCCTCTGTTGCCCAAGGACGTTTAGTATCACATTGTGGTAAGAGTCAAGTGAGTCTGACTACGTCGACGCTCTAGGGCCCTTCTCACTTTTTCTCTTTTGTTTACCTTTTAAAAGTCTGGAAGCTATCATCCATTTCCATCACCTGCTGAGATAGGTTTTCCTCTATGAGCAGTTGCCATGTTTGCCAGTGATGATATCTCGTGTAAGACTCACAACACAAGAATTCCCTCCGCTTATCTCCCCTTATAGCTTATGCAAGAGTAAATATTTACTATAAAGTCAGAAGTCTAAAATAGATCATAAGAACACAAGGTTCAGTTCAATTCACACTTCCAATTATACTTAACCCAGATTACTATTACCTAATACGTACACAACCTACCTAAAAATAACATTCAAGACTTCTAGTATGTGTGTTAATAATATGGTAACATACAATGATATAATGGATGGTACAGGCGAGGTCTTACACCTTATCGCAAATTACAAAGATGAAGAGAGAGAGAGAGAGAGACAAAGTAGGTAATATTGAGCATAAAATTAGAATTCCTCACTAACAGAACACAGAGAGTAGTCGTCAACAGAGTAAAGTCCGAGGCAGCTACGGTGAAAAGCTCTGTTCCACAAGGCACAGTACTCGCTCCCATCTTGTTCCTCATATCTGACATAGACAAGGATGTCAGCCACAGCACCATGTCTTCCTTGCAGAGACACCCGAATCTGCATGACAGTGGTCTTTCCATGCAGACACAGCAAAGCTCCAGCGACATCACCAAATCTTTCAGTGGGCCTGTGCAGAAACATATAAGTCAACGATGAGAATTTCAAATTACGACAATTGGTAAACATGAGGAAATTAAATCTTCATCAGAGTACAAAACAAATTCTGGCCACAAAAATAGAGTGAAACCCCCAACGTCAAAGACCTGGGAGTGATCATGTCGGAGGATCTCACCTTCAAGACCATAACATTGGTATCAATCGCATCTTGCTAAAAATGACAGGAATGGATAATGAGAACCTTCAAAACTAGGAGGGGCCAAGCCCATGATGACCTCTTCAAGGCACTTGTTCTATCTAGGCTTGAATATTGCTGCACTCTAACAGCACCTTTCAATGCAGGTGACATTGCCGACCTAGAAATGTACAGAGAAACTTTCACGGCGCGCATAACGGAGATAAAACCCTCAAATTTTTGGGGCGCTTCGGGTTCCTAACCTGTATTCCCTGGCCAGGAGGGAGAATACAGATAATAACCCTAAAATCCTAGAGGGACTTCCGAACTTGCACCGAAAATCACTCACTACAAAGCAAAAGACCCTTTGGCAGACGAGCACCATCCCCCCCCAAAGAAAAGCAGGGGGGTCACACATTTTAAAACCAACAAAAGTGCAGGGCCCGAGACTGTTTTTGCTCCTCCCCCACTAAGGGGGATTAACCCCGAGACCCCTGGGAGTCTTCAAGCGGCACGGACAAGCACCTAAAATCATTCCTGATCACCGGGGTGGGCCTACGTTGGTTTGCGTGCAGCCAGCAGCAACGCCTGGTTGATCAGCTCTGACCACCGGGGGCCTGGTCACAGACCGGGCCGGGGGGGCGTTGACCCCCGGGAAATCTCTCCAGGAAACTCCGGTAAAATCACATTAAAAAGAGGTTCAAATTCAATAAACTTTCCCCTTTATCAGTTCAGGGTACTGCCCCCAAAGTACCTCACAAAAATTAAAAAAAGCGGCATCACAATGAAAGCTGAAGAAACCTCTTACCCCAACCATTGATTTAAAAAAAAAAAAAAAAAAAAAAGGTAACTAGGTAATGTTACAAGAAATGAGATAAAACACCTGGTCGACTTCCTTGGTCCATCCGGGGAACTCACACTTTCTAATATGTTATTAGTAGCAAGCGTAAGTGTGCAGTGTGATAGATAACCAGTACCTAAACAAACTTACCACACGTTTTCTAGGGGAGACAAGTGTTACCAAGGTACACTTATCACTTAAATACCTTTTTTTTTGAGAAAATAAGGCAAGTGGTACACCGCTGGTCATAAAAAAATACTCTAAAATTCTAAAGGGCACACACTGGGCCCCAGCTTCTGGAGTTACCATTTTTTTTAGCTTAAAATTTTTTATTATGGTCAGTCGAGTCTCAGTCATTAACTTGGTGTGTCAGAATTAAACACACAACCCAAAATTATCAAATAGCAAAAACCCTTCACAATGTTAACAGAAGTAAATGATTGCAAATTGTTACTATTACAATTTTAACTAAGTCTAAACCCCCTAATGAATGGCAAGGGAAAATAGTGTTAACACGCAGCCGTTAACATCTATGTTTTTAAAATCTATGTTTAAAGTTTAAAGGGAACCGAATTTCTCAAGTAAGAAAAAAATTTTATGAAACGAACATTTGCAGCATAACTTGTTCACAGTAAAAATTCAAAGCAAAAGTTTAAAACCACACCACAGATGAACACTGCAATTTGAATATTACCGGGAAAATTTGCAAAAGTTTTAGTCTGAACAGAAAAATTAAAATTGAAAACACAACAATGACACAGGACAAACAACTTAATTAGTAACTGTAGTAATAGTTCAGTTAAAAGAGCAATCATTTTTACACTGATTTATCAAATTTCAAGGGGTCACTACACTGAGCCTTTTTAAAATCTTTAAAAAGGCTCACAAATGACAAATAACTAAAAACCAGCACACGTATGTAGACAAATGTTCCCTGGCCAACAAATCACCACACACTATTTTTAGTGAACCTCTGGCATTTCCCCCTTAAAAAACAGTACGTAATGCCGTTAAATTTTTCTTAACAAGCCACACAGGGAAAAACTGGTATGCCCGCAGCACTGAGAATGTATACCTAGACTGCTTGGGGACAAGACAGCTGTAACTGCGGGACCTTAGCTGTTCGGGCTAGCTTTGGTGCTCTTTCAAGCCGTTTGAATTTGCTTGCAAACCAGAAACCACTTGGATATTTTGCTTGAACAGGCGGTAGGCCACAGGAGAAACATTCTAACTCAGCAGGAGGGAATTCGTCCATATTTCTCGGGTGGGCAAGGTGACTAGCGGGGTGGACTAATATTTGAGTACCAGGGGAGCAGCAAAATACTCCCACACTGCCCTTTATAGAGGCGAACGCTGAGTTTAAAGGCGAGAGTTGGGGGATAAGGAAATAGCAGGGGAACTGAGCCGCTCATTCGCCTCCTTCACATACAATATGAGCGAAAATCTCAGGAGGGATCAGTGCTCGCTCAAAGGGCACGACTGAGGCAGACTTCTCAAGAGTTACCAACACTGCAATACTCGGCAAATAGTTACTCACTCCAAACTTGCAGAACTTCTAGCACCTTGCCCTTGGAATTAAAGACAAATTTTTCAGTTGTGTGCCCCCCGGGTTCCAACCACGTGGGACTGCACACTCGTCCCATTATTCCTCAGGTTGGAAAGGATGACTGTGCGCATTTTCAGAGGCAGAGTAGCGTGGACTAGCAAAATTCCCCCTCTACACTGTATGTTGAAAGGGGCAAAAGGCTAGGTAAAAAAAAGGAAAGGAAAGCAAGCTTTGAGGGCCTTTTCAAAACGGAAAACAATTTCCCATGTTTCCTAAAATTCCCTACCCCACAATCCCACAAAAGAGTTCCACAACACCGAAGGAAAGGGCCGGAACACTGAGAACGTTCACAAGGCATTCGGGATTAAAGCAGATGTAACGCATGGTACGAGGTAGCACAAGTCCTAATCAGTAAAATCCCCGTGCAAATATTTTCAAAAAACCTTCAGCACTTAACACTTGTAGCCACTATGACAGACAATGTTCATCTTATGAATTCACTTCAGCCAAGCTTACTAGTTATGGGGAAACCCTCTGGCATGCCCCCACAAAAAAGTTATACTGAAATGCTCATTAAATTGTTCTTAACTAACCACACAGGAAACACTGGTATGCCAGCACACTTAGAACGAAACATGACATCGGGGGTCAGGACAGCTGTAACGCAGGCGCCTAGTTTGTCCTCTATTTGGAGTGCTCTTAAAGCTTGCTTAAGGCTTGCTAACCCGTGTAAACCCCCGATTTTTTGTTGTAGCAGGCGGGTGGGACACGGGAAGACAATTCTAAGATGAGGGGAGTCGCCAGAGAACTGACAGGGGCACTCAAGCTTTTTTGGGTCTGGCAAAAACCCCTCAAACCCTAAAAAATAAGGCGAAAGGCGGTCCAAAACGAGGGGGGGGGAGGTAGGGGAGGGGGATGAAGGTAGGCCTCCTACAGCCACTTCAAATCACTTTGTTTTCACAGGTTTTCACGGTTTCACGCCCACACAAAAAGAGTTCCACAGCAATTCAGCTGCGCTCCACGATATTTTTTTGCATGATGAGTTATCAGTCGGGTGAGATAAGCAGTTCTGATATAGAAGGCCTAGGACCCTCACTCAACACACACGTCCTCTCCCCTCAACCACTCAGGCCTTACTTGCATATGTGAGAGAACCTAGGATAACCCAAAAAAGTCAGACCGAGTGACTTATTTCCATTGGGTCCTTTTATTTTATATTATAATATAAATGTTTATAATATTTTCTTATTATTCTATAATGAAGATAACATCTTATTATCTTACTAAAAAGACTATCTACTACACGAGGGTCATTAAAACTATCTACAATACGAAGGTCACTATCTACAATACGCGTGACATACTGCTGTATAGAAAGGCACTTGTTATGCTGAGTATTTCAAGAAAATTAGGTCAGTGTCCCAGGATGACACCCACACTAGTCGACTAACACCCAGGTACCCATTTACTGATGGGTAAACATAGACAACAGGTGTAAAGAAACACGCCTGATGCTTCTACCCTGGCTGGGAATCGAATATTTAAAAAAAATTTCATATATGGCTAATCCAAGCCAGGTACTAAAAATAACCACGTTGACTTTTTTGGGTTATCCTAGGTTTCTCTACACATATACCTGGAGTTTACCTGGAGAGAGTTCCGGGGGTCAACGCCCCCGGGGCCCCGGGTCTGTGACCAGGCCCCCTGGGGGATCAGAGCCTGATCAACCAGGCTGTTACTGCTGGCTGCAGGGCAAACCAACGTACGAGCCACAGCCCGGCTGGTCAGAACTGACTTTAGGTGCCTGTCCAGTGCCCCCTTGAAACTGCCAGGGGTCTGTTAGTAATCCCCTTATGTATGCTGGGAGGCAGTTGACAGCCCTCAGGCCCTGACACTTATTGTATGGTCTTTTAACGTGCTAGTGACACCCCTGCTTTTCATTGGGGGGATGTTGCATCATCTGCCAAGTCTTTTGCTTTCGTAGTGAGTGATTTTTCGTGTCCAAGTTCGGTACTAGTCCCTCTAGGATTTTCCAGGTGTATATAATCATGTATCTCTCCCCCCTGCATTCCAGGGAATACAGGTTTGGGAACCTCAAGCGCCCCCAGTAATTGAGGTGTTTATCTCCGTTATGCCGCCGTGAAGGTTCTCTGTACATTTTCTAGGTCAGCAATTTCACCTGCATTGAAAGGGCTGTTAGTGTCCCACCCAATATTCCAGCCTAGATAGAAAAAGTGACCTGAAGAGTGTCATCATGGGCTTGGCATCCCTCGTTTTGAAGGTTCTCATTATCCGTCCTGTCATTTTTCTAGCAGATGCGATTGATACAATGTTATGGTCCTTGAAGGTAAAGATCCTCCAACATGATCACTCCAGGTCTTTGACGTTGGTGTTTCGCTCTATTTTGTGGCCAGAATTTGTTTTGTACCTGATGAAGATTTAATTTCCTCGTGTTTACCATATCTGAGTAATTGAAATTTCTCATCGTTGAACTTCATATTGTTTTCTGCAGCCCACTGAAAGATTTGGTTGATGTCCGCCTGGAGCCACATACGAACCACAGCCCAAGTGGTCAGGTACTGACTCTAGGTGCCTGTCCAGTGCTTTCTTGAAGACAGCCAGGGCCTATTGGTAATCCCCTTTATGTATATTGGGAGGCAATTGAACAGTCTTGGGCCCCAGACACTTACTGTGTTGTCTCTCAGTGTACTCGTGGCACCCCTGCTTTTCATCGGTGGAATGTTGCATCTCCTGCCAAGTCTTTTGCTTTCACAGGGAGTGATTTTTGTGCACAAGTTTGGTGCTAATCCCTCTAGGATTTTCCAAGTGTATATTATCATGTATCTCTCTTGCCTGCATTCCAGGGAATACAAATCAAGGGCCTTCAACCATTCCCAGTAATTAAGGTACCTCATCATACTTATGTGTGCTGTGAAAGTTCTGTGTATACTCTCCAGGTCAACAATTTTGCCTGCCTTGTTAATTCATGCACATATGCATTTGTATAAATATTCACAAGTATGCATCCATACATGCATAAATATGCATACATTCATATAAACATGCATACATATGGCATGTATGTACATGCTTAAATAAGCAGACATAAGGCCTGTCATTAATTACCCTTTGACAGCATTAAGATTTCTGTAAAAATGACAACAGTGAGGCCTATCACAGTTTAGTGGATTCACTATGAGTTCTCAGTTGCAAGCTTCATAAAATAATAACATACTAATGAGTAGGCAGTTTGGGTTTACAGAATTACTTCTTGTTCATTTAATTGACTATACTATGTCCATAACTAACTAAAATAACATTCTCTCCTGGAAACTTTCACTGGAATTAAAAGTTTCTGAATAAAATATTATTTCTGATACAATACTGTCATTTCCTTTTAACCTCTTTGACAGATGCATGCTGACTGACAGCAGTGATTGTCCACCATGGCAGAATCAGTTGTCCACTGGTTGTTTACACAGTCGCTGTAACCAGTAAGTGTGGAGAACCCATGCAGACCTTGTCCAGGTGTGTTTCCATTAACAAAGTATTAACTGATGGTAACTGTATATATATTAATAAAAAGTATGAGTAAATGATCAAAACGTAGAAGTACAGTGGTCCCTCATTTTTCGTAGTTAATCCGTTCCTGGAGTTGCTACTATTATCGAAATCTACGATTTGCGAATCAATTTTCCCCATAAGAAATAATGTAAATACAATTAATCTGTTCCTGACACCCAGAAGTTATTAAAACAAAAAAATTTTTTTTTACATGAAATATAGATGTAGTACATAAACAATACAATGGGAAATGATGAATGAAACATTAACAGCATAACACTTACCTTTATTGGAGATTCTTCTTAGTGTATGGGAGACTGGAGGAGGAGAGAGATTGGATTGTTTACAGTTTGGAAGGGAAATCCCCTTCCAGCAACACCTCAGGTACCAATTGCTTTTCTGGGTTGCTTCTCTTCTCTGTTTTCTTAATGCCACTAGTACCACCTTGAGAGTCACTGGAGTCCTGTCTCGCAAAATAACTGTGGGAGAGAGCTCTGTTTCTGGTGTCTCTTTAACACTTTCCTAAAATGGCCCAAGACTTTGTCACTGTACATGTTGCCAACATGGCTTGCAACAACCTTGTCAGAGTGATGTTTCTCCATAAAGCTTTCCATCTTACCCCACATAGCAAAAATCTCTTTAATTTCAGAAGAAGGCACCTTCTTCCATTTCTCTTCCTCCTTCTCTGAGCTGTGATCTGTTGCTGTTCCTGCTGAAGGTCTTGCAGCAGGAACAGCAACAGTGTCCTTGATTCCTTTTCTTGGCCAATATGGAACATATGGTTGTGTAGGGTTTCTTATACATCCTGGCCATTTCGGCCGCACTTGTGCCACTTTCATATTGTTCAATGATGTTTTTCTTAAATTCAATCGTATTTCTCACCTTCTTGGTGAGAAATACGAAATTCAATGTTTGTCAAAGGACCTAAAATCTGGAACACCTACCTGAGAACACTAAACTGCAGACACATTCATCACCTTCAAAACTACCATTTAGAAAACATCTTATCTCCCTGATACACCCGTCAACTAACTACACGAATACCACCTGGTGGTTCACACTTACACTCACTCACCCACTTGACCATAAACACAGAAATATCAATCTTAATCTTAAAATAATGAATCCTAACTAGTCATAAGTTGGCCTGTGGTACTCCAATACTGAAACTATGTACTGTGCAAAAACAAAAGCATTCACATTGCTAAACTCACAAACTAGTATTTAGTCACTTAGCCATAATACCAACTTACCTCATAATTTGTAATATCTTAAACTTGAGAATTAATCTAAGTCTGCCCGAAATGCCTAGCCATGCTAGGTGTTCTAGTGGTACACTCTGTAATTAGTATTTTAAACATGTAAACCACACAATATCCAAATTCTGTAAACTCAGCATTGTAATCCTTATAGAGAATAAACTTCATTTGATTTGATTTGATTTAATTTGATATCAAAACCTTTCCTTAGATCAATAAAAAGTCCTAATGGATATTCCTGATTTTCCAATGCTGTGTAAAGCAGATCTAACATTTTTACAATTGCATCGTTTGTACTTGTATTTTTTCTGAAGCCAAATTGACAGGGGTTGAGTATGCTTTGTGCTGTTATAAATGAATATAATCTCTTGTGTTCAAGTTTCTTGAGGATTTTGGACAGCAACGGTAGAGTTTAATATTGGCCTATATTTGTTTACATCTGTGGGGTTGCCACCCTTGTGTACTGGTGTAACCCTTGCTGTCTTGAGTAGTGTTGGGAAAGTGCTAGTTTCTAGTGACTTGTTAAAAAGTAATGAAATAGCATGCAAAAGGACATGAGCCGCTCATTTGAAATTAGGATGTCTGTTCTTTTCACTATTTTAAATGGTAGTAGATTGTAATACAGTACATCTTCATGTAAATTGTTCCATTGTAATACCAAATTTTATTGTTTTAAACATTACTAAACTGTAATACATCACACTGTAAAATGTTTTAAATTGTTAACTAATTCAGTAGTGTAAAAAGTCTCTACTAGACTTATCAAAACCATGTAGCATCCCCTGATATAATATTAATGTACTCACTCTTACTCATCTAATGACCATATGAACTATGTATTATTGCCTTACTATTCTTAAGTTAATCTTTAAGTTTGCCCGAAATGCTCAGCATATAGAGGGGTTTTTGGCATGTACAACCAGCTATTATATTCCTCTGTACAACCATGTAATTTATCAAAATAAAAAATCTAATCTAATAATGGTGGGACTTGAGACAGATTCCCTTATTTATTTTTAAGTGACTTGATAATTGTTGTGACTTCAGTGGACTCAGTAGGTGCAAGATAGAAGGAGTCTGGAAAATTCCCATCTAAGTAATCACTTGCTCGGGCATTGATACTTGGGATTTTACTGGCGAGATTTGATGCTATGATTGAGAAGTCGTTTATCTTGTTAACTGTATCAATAGGCTGTAGTGGTGTTTCTTACGTTAATTAGGACAATATCCCTAGATTTTTCCAGTTTGTGGTTCCCATAATCTGAGAGAGTTTTTCCATCATTTTTTTATGCTCCTCCCCCCTCCTTGTTATCACGTGAATCTGCTGAGTAGTAGTACAGTGTTTGGCATTTTTTTAATTTAGATTGGTGAGAACTGATAAATAGTGTTTAATTATGCCTGCATATAAACAAGCTATGTTTAGATGCATGAGGTGTGGTAGCCGGGCGGAGGAAAACATACGTTTTTCTCTGGTTCACACACCAGAGAAAACATGTATGAATTCTTGCGTTTGGGCCCAGCCACTTCCCCTTAAACATTCTGCTTATGTTTACTAATTCACGCATAAAATATTCATTACTTCTACCTTTCATTTATGATGGTATTTTTTAAAGGTAGTTGTTAGAATTTTTTAAATTCAGTGAACAAGGTATGTCTATGATAATACGAAACAAGCTCTGGGCCACCGTGTAGGTAACCAGTAGGTGTAGTCCCAGGCAGGCTACACCTCCCGGCTACCTACACCTGACATCCTACAAATAAATACATACTCACCTCTCATCCAACATTAAAACAACACATATTTTAAGGTAACTAATGAGTGTATTGTATGTGAGTTTTTATCACCAGGGCGCTTTAAATATTGAATATTAAGTTTTGTCGATGGGGAGCCAGGACTACCAACACCTGACTTTCTTACAAATAAGAACTACTCACCTCTTGCCCTACATTATAAGACTACAAATGTTTTAAGGTAAGTACTAATGCCTAGGCCTAATAGAGCTCTCTTGCACAGCAGCCCATTATTGTAAATACAAACCTCAATGTACAGTACTTGCAAATAAATAAATAAATTTTGAATTCTGTATAATACTTTTTACTTTTTAAAGTGTTTGTTAAAGCCTAGTTCTATTAACTAACTTAAAATAAGTTCGGTAAACCTTGTTGTTGGCAATTATATGCATTCGTAAGTGGAAAAAATGGCTTTTCTGCTTTCCGGCAATAGCCTGGAACTAACCGTGCATTATAAATTGGGGCCCTACTGTATATATTGAATTTGGGGGATGTTATTTATGTAACTCAACATCATATGTATTTTTTGATGTCAATATTGCAATATTTTGTTATCGATTTTTTTTTTTTTCTACTTCATGATAAGTGCGAGAAGAAGTGCAACCAATCAAGGTGTGTCACTCTTTGTGGTGAGAAGTGTTCAGGTAGTCCATGTGAAGAAGCTTGTACTATGAAGTTTACCATGTGGACATCCTTGTGTTGGGTTCTGTGGTGATCCATGCCCACCACTGTGTCGTACCTTTGACCGTGAAGAACTTACTGAGATATTATTTGGTTCAAAGATGAGGATGATGCAAGGTAAAGAGAAACACTCATATAAAAGTTATAAATTAAACCATATTAGTCACAGTGAGTAACTGTTCACGAATAACAACCACCAATAAGCTTTCCACTACAATTCAATTTTTCATCCTTTAAAGCATATAGTCAATAAATCCATGTAAAACATAGGCTGGCTGAAATTGAATAGTGAATAGATTATACCTACACTAGTCCACATATAGTGGAGTGTACACCTTCTCATTGCTGTGTAAATAATAGTTGTCATTTACGTCTTGTTACACCATTATTTTGTTATGTTACAATGTGATATTATAGATAAATCCTCTTGCTATTTCCATAGTACTAGATTAATGTTTAATTACAACGTTGCACTCCTCATACAAGCTCTGTAATTATACAACCTTGTACCCCTCATACTGCTTTCTGGAACTTTACAACCTGTACTCCTCATACTGAGCTATTGTAATTACAACTTGTACTCCTCATACTAGCCCTTTCTGTAATTTGCAACCTTGCCTCCTCCATAACTACTTTCTGTAATTTACAACCTTGCACTCCTCATACTAGCTTCCAGTAATTTTACAACCTTGCACTCCTCATACTAGCTTCCTGTAATTTTACAGCCTGCACTCCTCATACTAGCCTTCCTGTAATTTAACAGCTTGCACTCCACATACTAGCTTCCTGTAAATTTACAACCATGCACTCCTCATACTAGCTTCCTGTAATTTACAACCCTTGCACTCCCGCACACTAGCATTCTGTATTACTACCTTGCACTCCTCATAGCTATCTTCCTGTAATTTACAACCTTGCACTCCTCATACAATCTTCCGTAATTACAACCTTGCACGCCTCATACTAGCTTTCCTGTAATTACACCCTTGAACTCCTCAATACTAGCTTATTGTATTATACAACCTTGTACTCCTCATACTAGCTTTTCTGTAATTTACAACCTAGCACACCTCATACTAGCATCCTGTTAATTTTTAACAACCCTTGCACTCATACTCTTTCTGTATTTTTCAACCTGCACAACACCTCATACTAGCTTCCTGTAATTTACAAACATGTCACTCCTCATACTAGCATTCCTGTAATTTACAACCATGCACTCCTCATACTAGCTTTCTGTAATTACAACCTTGAACTCCTCACAACTAGCTTTCTGTAATTTACACGCCTTCACTTCCTCATACTAGCGTCCTGTAAATTTACAACCTTGCACTCCTCACACTAGCTCCTGTAATTTACAATCCTTGCCCTCCTCATAACTAGCTTTCTGTAATTTACAAAACCTTGCACTCCCTCATATACTAGCCTTCTTTAATTTACAACCTTGCAACTCCTCATGTAGAAGATATTGGCCTTTACCACTATGTGTAATTTATATATTTAAATGATAGGAAAACACTTAGCTGATAAATGAACAAGCAAATCGTCTCACAGCCCCCCTGCCGACAGGTCTAGAAGCTGTCGAAAACCATCTCACACATTTGCTGTCAAAAAAATATAATATGTAAGTATATAAATTATACCCTGGGGGGTTGTTATGTCAGCATATATCAATACACTGGGGTGGCTGACGATGTAGGGGGGGGGGGGGGGGGGGGGGGGGGGGCGTCAGTTTTAGGACACAAAATTCCCACACCTCACTGCCGCCTAAGGTTGAATTACAACTCCTATGTGACTCTAGAACTGCGCAATCCCCCGATCTACAAGAAAATTCGTAACATACCTTGCTCTTGTAGCGTGAGCTATGGTGTTCTCACACCTTCGACAGGTAACGGTGACTTGATAGAAGCTGAAGTGTCCCCTTGGCTGTTCCACGTCTTCCATTGTCCAGAAAACGCACACTGGTACAAACACTAGGTTTACCACAAGATTTGTCTTTATTGGTCACAATGTATTCACAGAGAAGCTAATCACACTTCTCTATGTTTTATTGTTTTGAGACCTTTGTCACACTAACGCACAGATCAGATGTTCTTTGCTAGTTCTCCTGGTGTCAGTGTCACACTCCCTAGAGTCAAAGATAACAAAGAACGTCCACACAAAACACCGCCCAAACCGACCACTGCCCTAGCACAAAAAAAAAAAAAAACGCTGACTAGTACCTGCAATCCTTGTCACCTCCTCTCGATGAAGCAAAGCAGAATGTATGTTTCTTGCTGACATAAGCATAGATAACACGTAGCACTATCTTTAACTATGGTAATAAAGAGGAGCAGAAGTTCCTATATTGTCCTGTCTAAAGTAAGAATGTACTGTCTCTTATAAAAATACACTTTGCAACCAACACAACACCGCTGCAAGGAGCAGAGTCACTTGGACTAAGGCATAGCATCGGTGATTTTTCAATTACACTCAAGCATAAACAAGACGCCTCACATCCCCTTCTAGAGAGGGGCTTGGCCCCTCAGGGCTGAAGAGGGGCAGAGTGGCAGAAAGGGCTGAAGGGCTGATACCCCCCTCCTGGAGAAAAATTTCTCCAACTGGGGGGCGGCGGAGGTTTGCTGCAGGTGAAACTATTCAACACTTAACAATAAATTTAATTTTCTCACTACGCCACCTACTGCTGCTTGTCTTTTCTGAACGCTTAGTCTGGTGTGGTTTCTGGAGAAATCCACAATTTTGTATTTCAACACTGTGTACTTTCTAACGGCACTAGTTTTATTTATTGTCCGCAAAATCACTACACCTTTGCTCAAAACATCAACTGTCCTGATGATTTCCATTTGCATCATGAATAATGGTCACAATTTTTCCAAGTGGGTCCATTGGGACCTCGGACCATCATTGTAGATAATCACTTATTCCAACCAGGTCTTAAGGACATAATGATTCAGGAACACCAGCTCTCCATAGAAGTGTTTCTCTCAATGAGGTGAGATAGTCTTCTCGCAAATTTCTCGTTCCAACAATCAATATCACTTTATTAAGATGATTGAATTACTACTTCTAGTTGCTCAGGTTTCGGAAATAAGTAGATCCTCTTATGATTTCTTTATCATATATGGGAGGAACAGGTTCGAGCCATCTGCCCATGGAGTAAATGAAGATGACTTTACTCTTCTAAAATTGTCCAGATCATCGGTACAAAGTTAGAGTTCTGTTGTTGACTCAATTTTTCTATTTTCATTCACAACTGTACGGAATATCTTCTAAGTCGATTCCTTTGACGATGAAAGTCTTCCTTCAACAACGTTTTACAATGCCGATCCAATCTTTCATAAATCCACCGTGCCCATGGAGATTTAAGGAGGAATGTTATCTCCCAACACAACCTGCGTAGATTCAGCATCTGTAGTACTTTCTTGGTTGATCAAAGATCTTGCTTATAAAAGCAGCATCCAGCAAACAAAGTACGTTGCATTAAACTGAAATAATCAGTCAGGACATGCCCTTCTGGCTGTCAAACCTTCTGAATAATTGATAAAGGTTTCAGACATACAGGTCAGATGTTACTTCTAGATGTACGCTCTAGTTGTAGCACGACAAAGTGAACAAACAGATGGTACACCTTGAAGGGAACAATGTCAACTGTTTTGGTTTAAAATAAATGGTCCAAGTGTAATCTACACCTGATCACCTCAACTGGAGTGATTATGACAAACTCTTTTCAGAGGGATATGGAGGTGGACCTGGATAACAGACATACTCGCATATCGTAGTGACGACAAGTAATACGTCCTTTATTTTTGTTTTTCCCACACTTTGTCCGACCTTGAGGTATCCAGTAGGATGTTTGTATATGAACAAGTGTGTCAGCTACCCCACCATGATAACACGTACAGTGGGCGTTTTGCACAATCAATTTTGTTAGCCAATGATTCTTGGTATCAACATAGGATGTATGGATTCTTTAGGTAGTGGAAGTATTATGAATTCTCCTCGACATCTATAAGCTTTTCTGAGTCAAGATAAAGTCCTAAAAGAATTCATCATAACAGGTTTCATTGGGATTTATCTTGTGTATTTCTAGAAATTTATATTTCTGTAGAGAAAACGTTCTTTTCTGTATAAGTTTCACTCATCACCCAGTATTTAATGGTTCACAAGACATATCATAATCAGGTTTATTATTCCTTTAATGAATTCAAAGACAAGAGCTGTAACTCTTAGAGTTTACCCAAAGATGAGTATTTGATCCATCAAATGACTATTTCTGTTGGTCTGCAGTAATTTACACAACTTATTTTCTGCTGTGTTCAAGCAGAATGTTTCTTCTTCTGGCACAATTGTGACTTTTTTGCTGAGCCCAGTTATTTTCATTAAGAGAAGCCAGTTCGGTCCGTGAGCCATAAATTATTTTCCCCCACAAATTTCTTGAGTGGGACACCACGTGACAACATGTCAGCTGGATTCTCCTGGGTAGAGACGTGGAGAAAGAGATAATCTCCCTGCATCTCTTTATTTCTGCAACTCTGTTCTGTCCATAGACCAACTTACCTCTTATTATTTCTTAACCATTGGAGAAACAGCCTCATTATCACACTCCAGAATCACGGTTTTTTTTTCATATTGAGATGATCAAGTACCTTTGTTAGATAGACAGCAAAATTTTTACCTACATAGAGTGCTGTCATTCCAATTGTGGTACTTTCTAACCTTCAAGGGTGGGCTACCCTGGCCATTAATTAATTAGTGTACTTCCTTCAGCATTAACGCATGTAAGCTAAAGCGCCATAACCTCTGTTTGACGCATCACTAGAGCACATGTACATGTGTAATTGTTTTCCACTCATGACCTTATTTGACTGGGAATTTAATTTGATGAAGTTGTTTAAACTCCGCTGGATTATTTCATCCCATTGCTTGACATCATTCAAGAGGCAAGTTTCTCATCCCATCCAATTTTGAGTTTCCATTGCATCTTGCATCAGCATTTTACCCTTTATGGTAATTTGGTGAGACGAGTCCCTAGAGGATCAAAACATTGTGAACCCTGACAAGTAATCTGAGTTTTAGTAGTGTAACTGCATGATTTATTGTTTATCTTTTGAGACGCAAAGTATCTTCCGTGTGTTCCAATTAAGTCCAGCATATTGTTGCAATCAGAATTTCAGTTCAGGGAAATCTTCTTTGATAAAGTGTCCCCTTAATTGCTTTGAATTTGTATTCCACACATCCTTAGAGGCATATTATCTTTCTTTACAATCTCCTTGTTAGCTTCTCTGTCTAAGGATTTCAAATCCTCCTCTTTATTCACAGTACCTTGAATATTGTCCACATAGAAACTTTTTTCTTTAAGATTCTTTGAAGGGACTTTCAGAATTTCTTCAAATGTGTATTTAGATGTATCATCTAATAAGAATGGAGAGGATGTTGCACAAAAAAAACTGATTTTGAAAACAAAAGATTTCACAGACTTATTTGAGGATCATGTGATTTTCAGTGCCACAAGAATCGAGTATAATCTCAATCTATTTCTTGTAGTCCTACTCTTAAGAAAGCCTTGGAAATATCAGCCAGTAGGCATATGGGATTTTGCGCGAAATTTTCATAAGCACGTCTCGCAAGCTTCTCAGTTAGAGAGGGTCCGGTCAATCAGACAGTCAATAAGACTTGCTACATCTTTATATCTGCACGTGCGCTGGCAATTATAAACAACACTAGTGGGTGGATTGCAGGAATCTTTTTCTGACTCCATGGTGGCGGGAGATAATGAGCGATGTCCCTTTCAACTTAATTTTCGACTAATTCCTCAATGAATTATTGTCCAACTGTTCTTGTATGATATTAACAATAGACATTCAGTATCTCTGGAGTCTTCCTGAGCTCATGTATTTGTGGCACCTAAAGTCATTTCCTGATCAGCCGGGCTGTGGCTCTTACGTTGGTTTGCGTGCAGCCATCAGCAAAACAGCCTGGATTGATCAGGCGCTGATCCACCAGGAGCCTGGTCCAACCGGCCGCCGGGGGGGGGGCGTTGACTCCCCCGTAAACTCTCTCCAGGGTAAACTCCAGGTGTTGCTTTCATCTGTCCTCGAAAGCCATGCGATAATTGCTAGTAGATGTGGCGGTTTCAATTATCCATGGTAACCAACCCAATATTGTCCATCTTTATATTTGACAGTGTCCCAGATAATGGTTATAAGTCCTGAGACTCTTGAGGGCTTGGTTTTAATTACATCAAAACCTATCGCATCTAAATCCCACAACAAATCAACTTGATCATTCATTACTTCCAAAATTTAATTTTTTGCTGTGGTACATGATCAGCGGTAATTCTAGTAACTAGTCATTATCCCCCAGAAACAATATCACTTCATTCCACATAGAGAGGGAATGTGACCACATATTCATCTGGCCTCTGCTGTTTTCAGCAAGTGAACAATCATGTTTTACTTACCTATATTTTGCACAACACCAGTGATAAAATGCACTTCCACTGATTAAATCAATTGGACTAATTGTGGTTCGTCTGTAATGTCAGGACAGGCTAACTTGACCTTAGCTGCTTTCATGCTGAACTGTTTCTTTTAATCCCTGAACAGCACAGACTTAGCAAATCCATCTACTAAAAAAAAAAAAAAACAAAAAAAAATAAAAAAAAAAAAAAAAAAAAAAAACTATACAACAAAAAAAAAAAAACAAAAAAAAAAAAAAAAAAAAAAAAAAAAAAAAAAAAAAAAAAAAAAACAAAAAAAAAAAAAAAAAAAAAAAAAAAAAAAAAAAAACCCACCCACAGCATCTACGTCTTTTTCCTCCTGTTTTCCTAGACCAACAGTGATTCTGGCTAGGCCATATTTCTGTTTAACCATAATTGTGGAAAAACCAGCTATATCTTAACTGTTAATTTTGGCATAGGTTGTTTATTCAGTTTCTGCAATCACTGTTCTTCATAAGAAGGACCTATGTGAGCTTGAACAAATATTGTTATCACATTGGTTTTTGTGTAATATTAATAGATAACTCAACTCGAGCTATCGGGAGAGGCAGTTGACTTAAAAACTTATCTCTCACATTAATGCTGTTTGTTTGTTGACTTCTTCCTGATTCTGTGGAAGTCTTCTGCTGTTCAGTCAAAAGTATTTGGGCATAATGCTTAAAAAACTGCATACCCTTGCAGTTAAAAACACTTCCTTTCAGTGAGCCATTTCCTCCTTAGTGTTCACCTAACACTTGATGCCCCTTTCATCTGATGAACACGTTGTTTTACGTGCCTCCATTGATGTGTATTGACAAAAAAACTGTGCCCAATGTGTTCGTCACAAAGTAAACATTTGGAGAAACGTTTATGTAAGACAGTCTGTTTACTGTCTGTTGTATTCACCGCTTGATAAAAGCCATATGGGATTTCCCACTATGTGGTTTAGTGGGAGTAGTTATACTCTTTTTATACTGAGTTGAAGCTTTAAATTATCCACCAGATTTTGTGGATTTTTCATCTTGTCTCGTTGCTTTGCATGCATGGAACAATAGTTTGTAAAACCATTGCTAAATCACTCAAAGTGAAATAGCGTTTATTGAACATAATATTTAATCCGTTCAATAGTTTGTGGTGACAACTTATCTTGTACAATACCACAGATAAACCAATCACTTTGTCTTAGGACATATTTAATAGCACTAGGATCTAGAGACTATTGTCTAAATGTGAATCTAAATGCCTGTAAGTCGAAAAAACAATGTTTGGGGGGGTGCTTCAAGCTTGATATTAAACTGAATGTCTAACACTGGCCCTTGTCAGCATCACGAAGTAATTGTCTGCTAAGACACGTAAGGCTATTTGATAAATTACTTTAACCACCGGAAATGACTTAAATCAGTGTCATAGGGTTCTCCCTTACAAGACATTTAAGATAAGTGAACTAGCAATCTCATCTATGTCCAGTTCGTGAATTTACTATGGATTGAAAACCACTAATGAATCTTCATAATTATGATCCTTGGAAAATAGGTAATGACAATGTGGTAAGCTTGTAATGGGACACTTGTTGTTGTTACAGGGTGAAACAGGTGGTTGCCCCTAGTTCTAGTAGGTTCTGTGACAGAGTTTTTGGCGGCAGAAAGCCTGTCATCCTGACCACCTTAATTTTTTTTTTTTTGGGATTTTGAACACGAAAAGTAGCCAAAACATTTTTAATTTCATCCACAGATGGATCTGATTCAAGAAATGAATTTTCCACGTAATGTGTATATCTGAATTAATTATTTTCATACGTTGTGTAAATAATTCAACCATTGACCTCAAGATCACCAAAAATCAATGTTTTGTATCTGAGTTAATCCTATACAGACTGAAATTAGATTTTCTAATTGTGTAAATCCTAGTCTGTAAAGACTGAAAGTGAGTATTTCCAAACAAGCCATTTAATGAATAAACTGAAAATTCTAGCACCGACACTTGAGTGTTTAAAAAACACTGTACTGCAAAGACAGCTGAGTTTTTTATTATGCTTAAAGTCAGCATGAATCGAGTCATACACTACTGACCCACTAAGCTTAACCTCAGGGTCCAATGACCATGAAGGGTACAGGGTAACATGGTCTGGTGTTTATGGCTTGAGTTTTGCTGTTGTCAAGCCTGACCACGATGATTAATCGTAAATAACGTATTATACACTTCATTCACTATACACAATAAATGCACTGTATAACTGTAAAATCACACGTGAATATTACATACACCTATATAATTTCACTGTTAATAAATATTTGAAAGCTTACACTAATATATGAGTCCTTTAATAAAACAGGTATATCTATAAGAAACAAAACTTTTATTACACAATCTAGTCCACTAATTTTCCTGTCATATAAACCTTATAAACACATGTGTATATATACACCTCAGACAAACAACATCACTTGGGTGTTGTCTTAATCAGCAATTTCTCGAGATTGAGCAGTTGATGGAGGTTGCAGGAATACCATCCCCCGCTTCTTGTTGGTGAGTCCATCCCACTCCCGTTTTCTTTGGGTGAAAGCTGGTAGCGCCCGATTTCCTTTGGCTGCCTAAGGGGGGGGGGGGGGGGGGGGGGAACCCATTCTCGTGATTGGTCTGGAGGGACTCATTATACTGAATTATATTGAAAAAAAAACACTAGTTATACAGCTTTTTTTCGAAAGGACCTGGCCTCATAGGTTATTTTACACTGTAGTACAACATACATATTTGGACCACAGTGTGGTCTTTATATCCGGTTCGAGCACACCAAATTCTGATGAAATAATTGGCCCTTACCAGCTATGTGTAATTTAAATATATAAATATAAGGACACACTTAGCTGATAAATGACAGCAAATCGTCTACACAGCCACCCGTGCAGACGAGGTCTAGAAGCTGTCGAAACCATCTCAACATGGGCTGTCAAAAAACTATAATATGTAAGTATATAAATTACCCCTGGGGGGTGTTATGTCAGCATATTTCATACACTGGTGGCTGACGATGTACGTACTTGTTTGGACTCAAAAGTCCACACCTCACTGCCGACTATAGGTTGATTACAAACTCCTTGCGACTCAAGAACTGCGCAGTCCCCCGATCTACAAGAAATTCGTAACATACCTTGCTCTTGTAGCGTGAGCTATGGTGTTCTCAACACCTTCGACAGGTATCGGTGACTTGATAGAAGCTGAAGTGTCCTTGGATGTCCACGTCTTCCATTGTCTAGGAAACGCACACTGGTACACTATGTTCCACAAGATTTGTCTTTATTGTTCACAATGTATCACAAGAGAAGCTGATCACACTTCTCTTATGTTTATTGTGTTTGAGACACTTTGTTCACACTAACGCACAGATCAGTGTTCTTTGCTAGTTATCCTGGCGTCAATGTCACTCTCCCTAGAGTCAAAGATAATCTGAAGACGTCACACCACCCCAAGCCGTCACTGCCCTAGCACAAAAAAAAAAAAAACGCTGACCTAGTACCTTGCATCCTTGTCACCTCCTCGATGAAGCAAAGCAGAATGTTTGTTTCTTGCTGTCTTAAGCATAGACAACAACGTACACTATCTTTACTATGGTAATAAAGTGGGAGCAGGATTTTCCTTAATTGTCCTGCTAAAGTAAGAATGTACTGTCTCTTATAAAAATACACTTTGCAACACCGCTGCAAGGAGCACAGGTCACTTGACTACGTGGCATAGCATCTGTGATCAATTACTCACTCTAGCAGTAAACAAGACGCTCGCCCCTTCTGAGAGGGCTTGGCCCCTCAGGGCTGAAAGGGGCTGAGGGGGCTGAAAGGGCTGAAGGGGGCTGATACCCCCCTCCTGGAGAAAATTTCTCCACACCTCATACTAGCTTTCTGTAATTTACAACCTTGTACTCTGCACACTAGCTTCCTGTAATTTACAACCTTGCACTCCTCACACTAGCTTTCTGTAATTTACAACCTTGCACTCCTCATACTAGCTTCCTGTAATTTACAACCTTTCACTCCTCATACTAGCTTCTGTAATTTACAACCTTGAATCCTCATACTAGTTTTCTTAATTTTACAACCTTTCACTCCTCATACTAGCTTTCTGTAATTTACAACCTTGCACTCCTCATACTAGCTTCCTGTAATTTACAACCTTGAACTCCTCATACTAGCTTTCTGTAATTTACAACCTTGCACTCCTCATACTAGCTTTCTGTAATTTACAACCTTGCACTCCTCATACTAGCCTTCTGTAATTTACAACCTTGCACTCCTCACACAGCTTCCTGTAATTTACAACTTGCACTCCTCATACTAGCTTCCTGTAATTTACAACCTTGCACTCCTCACACTAGCTTCCTGTAATTTACAACCTTGCACTCCTCATACTAGCTTCCTGTAATTTACAACCTTGCACTCCTCACACTAGCTTCCTGTAATTTACAACCTTGCACTCCTCATTCTAGCTTTCTGTAATTTACAACCTTGCACTCCTCATACTAGCCTTCTGTAATTTGCAACCTTGACTCCTTGTATTAGCTCAACTTTTTCGTTTATCTTTTTTTTTCTCTCTCTACCTTTTTTTTTTTTTGTAATAAGTTACATCATCCTTTCCCTTTTTCTTCTTCTTTCAACAAACCAGCCATATCCCACCAAGGCAGGGTGACCCAAAAAGAAAAACAAAAGATTCTCTTTTTAACTTTAGTAATATATACAGGAGAAGGGGTTACTAGCACCTTGCTCCCGGCACTTTAGTCGCCTCTTACGACACACATGGGTTACAGAGGAAATTCTGTTCCACTTCCCTATGAAGATAAGAGGAAATAAACAAGAACAAGTACCAGTAAGAATATAGAAGAAAACCCAGAGAGGTGTGTATATATATATGCTTGTACCTGCGTGTGTAGTGTGACCTAAGTGTAAGTAGAAGTAGCAAGATGTACCTGAAACCTTGCATTGTTCATGAGATAGAAAAAAGACACCAGCAATCCTACCATCATGCAAAACAATTACAGGCTTCCATTTTATACTCACTTGGCAGGATGGTAGTACATCTCTGGGTGGTTGTCATCTACTAACCTATGACCTAGATTTTTCTTTTTTATATCCTATATATTAGTTCTATGTGTTGCATCTTACCTTGTATTAACCAGCTCTGTTTTTATTTAATTAACTTCAATTTTTTATACTCTTTGTTTAAATTACATTGTCATGGACTACAAGTCTGTACATTGTGCCTGTTCATCTGTCCCTGGAGAATAACTGTAGGGTGTTTGGGGGATCAACACCCCTTCAGTTTGATTCATGACCAGGCCTTGCAGTGGATCAGGGCCTGATCAACCAGCTGTTACAACTTGAGACTCTCTGACCGCGGGTTCAATCCCGCCCGTGGTCTGTTACAGCTGGCTGCATGCAATTCAGTGTGCAAACCACAACCCAGCTGGTCATGTACTGACTTTTGGTGTCTGTCCAGCTCCCCCTAATTTAAGACAGCTGGGGGTTATGTATGCTTGGAGGCAACTGAACAGTCTTGAACCTCTGACCCTTATTATATCTCTTGGCATATGTACTTGAGACACCCCTGCTTTTCATTGGGGTGATGTTGCACCACCTACTGAGTCTTTTGCTTTCATAGGGAGTGATTTGTGTGTGCAAATTAGGGACTAGACCCTCTAGGATTTTCCATGTGCAAATTATGACGTATCTTTCTCACCTGCATTTCATTCAGGCTACTTCAGCCGTTCCTGGTAATTAAGGTAATACTTCCAGTTAAAGTTCTCTGTACATTCTTCAGATCTGCAATTTTGTCTGCCTTGAAACCAGCCGCTAAGGATCATAATTGGCTTGGCATGCTTTGTTTTGAAGGTTTTCATTATCCATCCTATCATTTTCCAGGCAGATATGATAATGACTGTTGTGATTTTTGAAGTGAAATTCTCTGATATTATCACACCCAAATCATTCACATTAGTTTTTTTGCTCTAATGTGTGATTAGAATTTGATTTTTACTCTGATCCAGTTCATATTTCCTAACATTTTCCATAACAGAGTAATTGAAATTTGTCCTCAGTGAACTTAATGTTGCTTTCTGAGGCCCATTTGAAGACTTGATTTATATCTGCTTGAAGATTTGCAGTGTATACTACAGTCTATACTACACAGCAAGTCAAACAAAAACTGTTCTCAGCAACACCAGGAATATATCAATATTCACCTACATTATTAAGTCCCTGAGTAAGCACTATGATGATGTCCTTGCACTCTTAGGTTCTTTACATCCAAACATCTCAATTATGCTTGCTGAAACCTGGCTTGAACATGTTACATCCGACATCTTTACTCTACCTTGGTACACAGCGACTCACAACCACAGGCCTGATCATATGAGGGGAGGGATTGCCATCTACTATTCCAACAAATTATGTAATGTGTAGTGGCTCTACATGTATCAGTGATGAAAACTGTGAATAAAGCAGGGCCTCATTTATATGGCAGGTTAGGTTCCATGCTACTGCCAGAAAGCAGACATCGCCGGAAAGCAGAATGCCATTTTTTCCATTTATAAATACATATAAATACCAGATAAGTTTACACTAACATTTATTAAGTTAGCAACAGAAATAGGCACGAAAAACAATAAGAAAGTAAAATACACACACAGTACACTCATTACTTACCTTAAAATATTTGTAGTCCTAACGTAGGGTGAGAGGTGAGTTTTATTTGTAAGAAGTCAGGTTTGGGTGGTATGATAGCCAGCCAGGTCAGCCCACCCCACCCCCACCCACACGTAATATGCTACAACATTTAATAAAAACACCCCAGAGTGATAACATACATATACAGTACATTCATTAATTACCTTAAAATATTTGTAGTCCTAACATAGGGTGAGAGGTGAGTTTTATTTGGGAGGTATGATAGCCAGCCAGATCAGCCCACCCCACCCCACCCACACGTAATATGCTACGACATTTAATTAAAGCGCCCCGAGTGATGACATACATATACAGTATAGTGGACCCTCAACTAACAGCGGCATCGTCTAACACCAAAATCGACTAACAGCTCTCTTTGGCATCAAAATATTGGCTCTACCAGCTCTGAAAAACTTGTCTAAAGGCTTTTGTCCTGAGTGGGTCCAGCCTCTCCAAGACTCCATGTATAGCCAGTATGCCATTGTTTACAAGCCACTGTGGTCGATTCCATGCGTACATGTTATATATTTTGTATTATTCCATTTTTTTAGTGCTTGTAACTGCTAAATAAGCCACCATGGGACCAAAGAAAGTTTCTAGTGCCAGCCCTGTGATAAGAAGGAAAGAAACACAATAAAATTCAAGAAAAAACTCAGTAGCAAAGTACCAAAGTGGAGGAGGAAGTGAGAGGGGACAATGTGCTTTCTGCAGTGATTCAGCGATTCTACGATATGTACGATACTAAAGCAGCTACACTTTATCGCTGGCTGGCACTATAGCCAGCCAGCGATAAAGTGTAGAATTAAGTGTAGCAAGTAAGTGAAGCGAGTGATAGAAAAAACAACACAAAAGTGCTTGGGGATCAACTGCAGCAACACACCTAAAGCCAATAATAACCCAACAAAAAGCCGCAGTAAGAATAATCACTATATCCCATCCCTGGCAACACCCCCCCCCCCCCACTCTTCATAGATGTAAACTTACTCCCTGTTCAGTACATCCACACTTACTACTGTGCAATCTACATCTACAGGACCTTAAATTACAATATTAGCCTTGACCTAAAAAGCTTTCTTGATAGTTGTGACAGGATCCACAGGCATAACACCAGATACAAACATCTCTATGACATTTCCCGTGTCCGACTAAACCTTTACAAAAATTCAATGTATGTCAAAGGCCCTAAAATCTGGAACACCCTACCTGAGAACTCTAGAACTGCAGATACATTCATCACCTTCAAAACTACCATTAGAAAACATCTTATCTCCCTGATACACCCCATCAACTAATTACACGAATACCACCTGGTGGTTCACACTTACACTCACTCACCCATTTGACCATAAACAGAAATATCAATCTCAATCTTAAAATAATGAATCCTAACTAGTCATAAGTTGGCCTGTGGTACTCCAATACTGAAACTATGTATTGTGCAAAAAACAAAAGCATTCACATTGCTAAACTCACAAAATAGTATTTAGTCACTTAGCCATAATACCAACTTACCTCATAATTTGTAATGTTTTAAATTTAAGAATTAATCTAAGTCTGCCTGAAATGCCTAGCCATGCTAGGTGTTCTAGTGGTACACTCTGTAATTAGTATTTTAAACATGCAAACCACACAATATCCAAATTCTGTAAACTCAGCATTGTAATCCTTATAGAGAATAAACTTTGAATTGAATTGAATTGTATATCTGCTGATTATACGCCGGCCTGCTATCTTCCACCACCCTAAACCTCTGCCAGCATCTCCTCCATCATACTAATTAAACTAACATCTCCTCCAAGGTAAGTGTAAATATAAAAGTGTAAGCATAAAAGTAAATATATTAAGTATAAATATAAAAGGACCCCAGTGGAAATACACAAGTCACTGACTTTTTTGGGTTATCCTAGGTACTTCACACATGTGCTGCTGTGTATGATAGTCTATGTAACTATATTTGTGTATACCTGAATAAATTTACATATTTATAAATTAAAATGTAAATATTTCTTATTTATAAATTAAAATATAAATATTTCTTATTTATAAATTAAAATGTAAATATTTCTTATTTATAAATTAAAATGTAAATATTTCTTATTAATAAATTACATACACAACAGCAATTACAAACATTGACTGGCACACTGAGCTAGAAATCTATACAGATATTGACGAATGTATTAATAATTTTCTAAAAAAGACCCAATACCTCTGTAACAAGCACTGCCCTAAAAAAACTAAACAGATGACAGCTAAGAGACTGAACAGTCCCTGGCTAACACCCAGTATCCTCAAATCCATAAATACAAAGCACCTATACGAAAAACAGTACAGAAAGGGTCACATAGCCAGAGACCAAAAAAAACATTACTCATCAATCCTAACCAGCCTGATAAGAAGGGCTAAAAAACTGTATTATGAGAACAGATTATCCAACTTACGAGGTGATATAAAAAAGACCTGGAAAACCCTATCAGAAATTCTAGGAACAAAAAAGATATCACGAAATAGCGAAATTGAACTAACAAAACCAGATGAACCCCAACTCCCACCAACTGATACAGCAAACAAACTCAATGATTTCTTCTCCATCATAGGAAAAAACCTTGCCAATAAAATCCAAAGCTCAAATACCCCACCCAATGACTACCTCACTGGCAACTACCTGAACACACTGTTCCTAGCTCCGACTAACCCATCAGAAGTCTCCCTTATTATCAACACACTAAAAATACCTTACCACCCTTTATATACAAAACAGTGTTGCAAGTGCTGTCACCAATCATTGCAACACTATTTAACAAATCCATTGAATCCTCTACCTTCCCTACAGTTCTCAAAATAGCAAGGGTCACCCCAATCCATAAAGGAGGAGACCAAACAAACTTGAATAACTATAGGCCAATATTCAACTTACACCCTCTCTCTAAAATCTTCGATAAATTAATTCATAAGCGAATCTATTCCTACCTCATCTCCCACAACATACTCAACCCCTGTCAGTTTGGGTTCAGGCCTAATAAAAAATACGAATGATGCTATTATACACATGCTAGAACAAATATACACTGCACTAGAGGAAAAAAGTCCCACTGGGGATCTTCATTGATTTACGTAAAGCTTTTGATACAGTTGACCATGATTTGCTCCACATAAAATTGTCGCACTAAGGTATAAGAGGACACTTCCTCAACTACCTAAAGTCATACCTCAGCAACAGAATTAATCTAAGTTTGCCCGAAATGCCTAGCCATGCTAGGTGTTCTAGTGGCCACCTCTGTAATTAGTATTTTATTACATGTAAACCACACAATAACCAAAATCTGTAAACCCCGCATTGTAATCCTTATAGAGAATAAACTTTGACTTGATTTGATTTGATTTGAATATGTGTACACAAATGGTGCAAGCTCTTCCGCACAGCCAGTTACAGTTGGTGTCCCACAGGGAAGTGTTCTTGGCCCTCTTCTCTTTCTCGTTTACATAAATGACCTACCAAATGCTTCGCAATTACTCAAACCCACACTATTTGCAGATGACACTACATACGTCTTCTCTCACCCGAGCCCAGTCATGCTAGCCAATACTGTAAATACCGAATTACAGAAAATATCTACCTGGATGAGGACTGACAAACTTACTGTCAATATTGACAAAACCTACTTCATTCAGTTTGGAAACAGAGCTACAGATGTCCCTCTTAACATAATGATAAATGGATCAACTATCACAAAGCTAACAGAGGAAAATTCTTAGGAGTCCACCTTGATAATAGACTCAAATTTCAAACACATGTACAACAAATTTCCAAGAAAATTTCCAAGACCGTAGGCATACTATCGAAGATACGGTACTATGTTCCACAGTCAGCCCTCCTGGCCTTATATCACTCACTTATTTACCCCTATCTCACCTATGGAATTTGTGCATGGGGCTCAACAACAATAAACCATCTCAGACCATTAATTACTCAACGAAAGGCTGCAGTCAGAATGATAACAAATTCCCACTCCAGGCAGCATACTCTACCAATATTCAAAACTCTAAACTTACTCACCATACAAAACATCCATACTTATTATTGCACCTACTACATACATAGAACACTTAACTCTGATATACACCCTCCCCTCAAACGTCTCCTTACCAACCTCAACAGAACACATGACCATAACACAAGGCACAGATCACTCTTTGATGTTCCTCATGTCCATCTCACACTGTGCAGACACTCAATGCACATAAAAGGCCCAAAAATCTGGAATTCATTACCTGTGAATATAAATTCAAGTCTCTTCTTAAAAATCACTTACTCACCTGTTTATAAATTCAATTTATTATTATTATTATTATTATCACACTGGCCGATTCCCACCAAGGCAGGGTGGCCCGAAAAAGAAAACCTTTCACCATCATCCACTCCATCACTGTCTTGCCAGAAGGGTACTTTACACTACAGTTTTTAAACTGCAACATTAACACCCCTCCTTCAGAGTGCAGGCACTGTACTTCCCATCTCCAGGACTCAAGTCCGGCCTGCCGGTTTCCCTGAACCCCTTCATAAATGTTACTTTGCTCACACTCCAACAGCACGTCAAGTATTAAAAACCATTTGTCTCCATTCACTCCTATCAAACACGCTCACGCATGCCTGCTGGAAGTCCAAGCCCCTCGCACACAAAACCTCCTTTACCCCCTCCCTCCAACCTTTCCTAGGCCGACCCCTACCCCGCCATCCTTCCACTACAGACTGATTACACTCTTGAAGTCATTCGTTTCGCTCCATTCTCTCTACATGTCCGAACTACCTCAACAACCCTTCCTCAGCCCTCTGGACAACAGTTTTGGTAATCCCGCACCTCCTCCTAGCTTCCAAACTACGAATTCTCTGCATTATATTCACACCACACATTGCCCTCAGACATGACATCTCCACTGCCTCCAGTCTTCTCCTCGCTGCAACATTCATCACCCATGCTTCACACCCATATAAGAGCATTGGTAAAACTATATTCTCATACATTCCCCTCTTTGCCTCCAAGGACAAAGTTCTTTGTCTCCACAGACTCCTAAGTGCACCACTCACCACTCTTAAAAATCAATCACTCACCCACAACTAAATAAATACTGAATAATTGTATCTCATAAATGTTTAACCTGTGACCCTATCAAACTTTTTTTTTTTTTTAATTACATTACCTAACAGAATACTCCATTCTATTGAATACACAGCAACTTAGTAAATAACCATATGACCTATCTTTGTAATATTCATTTGTGTTTAATTGTTATTTGTTTACTATAATTTTTACCACTGAATACATCATTGCTTAGTTAATCTCAAGTTAATTTTAAGCCTGCCCATAATGCTCTGCATACAAGGGGCTTTTGGCATGTTACCCTTAGCCACTGTATTTCTTTGTGCATCTATGTATCATGTCCAAATTAATAATAAATAAATAAATAAAAGTAATGAGTTTTATTTGTAGGAAGTCAGGTTATAGCCAGCCCAGCCCCACTCCACCCACACGTATTGTAAATAAACCAGGCGAACGCATCTGGTTTTCATCACTTTACTATGTGTACAAGTTGTCTCCACGTTGATACAGTAGAATAAATGAAAACACTTCCATTCTCCTGTAACACCATTTTTTGAAGAAATGACACTCTGAGTGAAGGCATACGAAAGGAATAATTTTCTAGTTACCCCCAGTAACATTATAGTGACACATTTTCTCTGATGTTGGACTACAAGTCGTCTGACTACCACAAGTTCTATAAGTCACCTGCCTGGCTACCACATCTCATATTTATGTTAATTTATTCTACTGTGAGGTGTATTTATCATGTTTATATGCTTTGTAGCATGTTTATTATATAATTTTGAAAAAATACCATAGATGGATTAATGGAAATGTCTGTATGTATTAACGTAATATACGACATTTAATGTGCCCAAGAGATTGCGTATTGCATCAAGAGTAGAAAGACTCTTAGTGATTTTAATGTGTGCCTGCATGCCAGCACAGTCTGTAAGTATATTTAGGTACAGGTACACATAAGTATAATTATCAGAGTATGTACATATAAAATATGCAATAACTTTAAAACACTTGAAATTTTGGACAGACATAATAGAGGTGTGCTCATGGAGAATGTAAACAAACCGGGTGGGGCACACCGTATTTGAATCACTGTATAGCAAGTTTTGATCATAATTCGAAATTGCCATATTAGCGTAATGCCGTAAGGCAAAATACCATACAGCAGGGCCCTACTGCATATATTACCTGGAGTTTACCTGGAGAGAGTTCCGGGGGTCAACACCCCCGCGGCCAGGTCTGTGACCAGGCCTCCTGGTGGATCAGGGCCTGATCAACCAGGCTGTTACTGCTGGCTGTATGCAAACCAACGTACGAGCCACAGCCCGGCTGGTCAGGAACCGACTTTAGGTGCTTGTCCAGTGCCAGCTTGAAGACTGCCAGGGGTCTGTTGGTAATCCCCCTTATGTATGCTGAGAGGCAGTTGAACAGTCTCGGGCCCCTGACACTTATTGTATGGTCTCTTAACGTGCCAGTGACACCTCTGCTTTTCATTGGGGGGATGTTGCATCGTCTGCCAAGTCTTTTGCTTTCGTAGTGAGTGATTTTCGTGTGCAAGTTCGGTATTAGTCCCTCTAGGATTTTCCAGGTGTATATAATCATGTATCTCTCCCGCCTGCGTTCCAGGGGAATAAGGTTTAGGAACCTCAAGCGCTCCCAGTAATTGAGGTGTTTTATCTCCGTTATGCGCGCCGTGAAGGTTCTCTGTACATTTTCTAGGTCAGCAATTTCGCCTGCCTTGAAAGGTGCTGTTAGTGTGCAGCAATATTCCAGCCTAGACAGAACAAGTGACCTGAAGAGTGTCATCATGGGCTTGGCCTCCCTAGTTTTGAAGGTTCTCATTATCCATCCTGTCATTTTTCTAGCAGATGCGATTGATTACAATGTTATGGTCCTTGAAGGTGAGATCCTCCGACATGATCACTCCCAGGTCTTTGACATTGGTGTTTCGCTCTATTTTGTGGCCAGAATTTGTTTTGTACTCTGATGAAGATTTAATTTCCTCGTGTTTACCATATCTGAGTAATTGAAATTTCTCATCGTTGAACTTCATATTGTTTTCTGCAGCCCACTGAATAGTTTGGTTGATGTCCGCCTGGAGCCTTGCAGTGTCTGCAATGGAAGACACTGTCATGCAGATTCGGGTTTCATCTGCAAAGGAAGACACGGTGCTGTGGCTGACATCCTTGTCTATGTCGGATATGAGGATGAGGGAACAAGACGGGAGCGAGTACTGTGCCTTGTGGAACAGAGCTTTTCACCGTAGCATGCCTTGGACTTTACTCGTTGATGACTACTCTCTGTGTTCTGTTTAGTGAGGAAATTATAGATCCATCGACCGATTTTCCTGTATTCCTTTAGCACACATTTTGTGCGCTATTACATCATGGTCACATTGTCGAAGGCTTTTGCAAAGTCTGTATATATTACATCTGCATTCTTTTTGTCTTCTAGTGCATCTAGGACCTTGTCGTTGTGATCCAATAGTTGAGACAGACAGGAGCGACCTGTTCTAAACCCATGTTGCCTGGGTTGAGTAACTGATGGGTTTCTAGATGGGTGGTGATCTTGCTTCTTAGGACCCTTTCAAAGATTTTTATGATATGGGATGTTAGTGCTATCGGTCTGTAGTTCTTTGCTGTTGCTTTACTGCCCCCTTTGTGGAGTGGGGCTATGGTCTGTTGTTTTTAGTAACTGTGGGACGACCCCTGTGTCCATGCTCCCTCTCCATAGGATGGAAAAAAGGCTCGTGATAGGGGCTTCTTGCAGTTCTTGATGAACACGGAGTTCCATGAGTCTGGCCCTGGGGCAGATGTGCATGGGCATGTCATTTATCGCCTGTTCGAAGTCATTTGGCGTCAGGATAACATCGATAGGCCTGTGTTAACCAAATTCTGTGGCTCTCTCATAAAAAATTCATTTTGATCTTCAACTCTCAGTCTGGTTAGCGGCTTGCTGAAAACTGAGTCATATTGGGACTTGAGTAGCTCACTCATTTCCTTGCTGTCATCTGTGTAGGACCCATCTTGTTTAAGTAGGGGCCCAATACTGGACGTTGTTCTCGACTTTGATTGGCATAGGAGAAAGAATACTTTGGGTTTCTTTCGATTTCATTTATGGCTTTTAGTTCTTCCACGATTCCTGACTCTATAAGATTCCTTTAGCTTAAGTTCGATGCTTGCTATTTCTCTGACCAGTGTTTCCCTACGCATTTCAGATATATTGACCTCTTTTAGCCGCTCTGTTGTTCTTTTCCGCGCCTGTAACGGAGCGCCTGTCTCTTTCTATTTTACATTACTCTCCTTTTTCTTAGAGGAATAGCCTTGTGCATACATCGAGTGCCACCAAGTCAATCTGTTCTAGGCATAAGTTGGGGTCTGTGTTGCTTAGTATATCTTCCCAGCTTATATCGGTTAGGACTTGGTTTACTTGGTCCCACTTTATGTTTTTGTTATTGAAGTTGAATTTGGTGAATGCTCCCTCATGACTAATCTCATTATGTCGGTCTGGGGCTCCACGCATACATGTCTGAACCTCAATTATGTTGTGATCTGAGTATATTGTTTTTGATATGGTGACATTTCTTATCAGATCATCATTGTTAGTGAAGATGAGGTCTAGTGTATTCTCCAGTCTAGTAGGCTCTATTATTTTGCTGGTTTAAATTGAATTTTGTGCAGAGATTTAAAAGCTCGTGTGAGTGTAGTTTTCATCAGAGCTGCCTCCTGGTGTTATTACTGCAACAATATTATTTGCTATATTCTCCATTTTAGGTGCCTTAAGTTGATATCCCCCATGAGCAAGATGTTGGGTGCGGAGGTGGAGGAATTTTCCAGACAGTGGTCAATTTTTAACAGCTGTTCCTGGAATTGCTGGGATGTTGCATCTGGAGGCTTGTAGACTACCACGATGACTAGGTTTTGGTTCTCGACCTTTACTGCTAAAACTTCCACTACATCATTTGAGGCATAAGCAGTTCTGTGCAAACAAGTGACTCTGCAATGTACAGGCCACCCCCCCCCTTTTTGCCTGTTCACTCTGTCACATCTGTATAGGTTGTAACCTGGGATCCATATTTCATTGTCCAAGTGATCCTTTATGTGGGTCTCAGTGAAAGCCGTGAACATTGCCTTTGCCTACTGCAAGCAGTCCACGGATGAAAGGTATTCTGTTGTTTGTTGCTGGCTTTAGACCTGTATATTTGCAAAGAAGAATGTCATCAGACTGGTGGTATTGTTGGTACTGGGGGGGGATTTTTTTTCCGGCATTAGTATCTGTATCTGTTGGTTTGGAGTGGAGGCCATCTACTGTGGTTCCACTTTTCTACAAAAAAACTTTTGCAGTTATTGCAGTCTACAGTCTACCTCATAATAATATCCCAACCTTTAGTGGCAACCTAAAGAACCTAATAACTAACAAGAAACTAAACAAACATTACCTTTTACTCCCTGGTGATATCAACATTAACCTTGGCCTGATTGAGGGCCCACCAGTAACTGACTTCATAAATAGTATGAACAGTCCACAGCACATACCACCAATAATGAAACCAACAAGGATAACCGAGATGAGTGCAACCATAATTGATCATATATTGACCAATATATTAGCTCCTTTCAAAGTAGGTGTAATCACAGACAACACTACTGGTCACTGTCCCACCTTCATAATTAACATTTGTAACTGAATCTAGTCGGATCTTATTTCATATCTATGGTGAGACATCAGTAATTAACTTCACTACAGCACTAAGTTACATTGACTGGCACATAGAATTTACCAATGACAGGATCATTAACGCATGGGTTAAAAAAATTTTATGAAAAATACAAAGCCTTTACAACAAACATTGTCCTGTGATAAATGGATTACAACTGATAAGTTGAAGATTAAGACACTTATGCAACCCCGCTTGTCGCAGGTGCCCATTGTGATACCTCATCTCGTACCTTGACTCGTTGTTGCCTCCTTGTCAGGTACTCTCTGATCCATTGCAGTGCCCTTCCTGTTATACGTGCCTGATCCTCTAGCTTCTGCACTAATTTCTTGTGGGGAACTGTGTTGAAGGCTTTCTTGCAGTCCAAGAAAATGCAGTCAACCCACCCCTCTCTTTTGTGTTTTACTTCTGTTACCTTGTCATAAAACTCCAGGAGGTTTGTGACACAGGATTTGCCTTCCATGAATCCATGCTGGTTGTCTTTTATATTCTTGTTCCGTTCCAGATGTGCATGGTTGTGTGTGTGAGTGTATGGTTGTGTACTCACCTATTTGTGGTTTCAGGGGTTGAGTCATACCTCCTGGCTCCACCTCTTCACTGATTGCTACTAGGTCCTCTCCCTTCCTGCTCCATGAGCTTTATCAAACCTTATCTTAAAACTATGTATGGTTCCCACCTCTACTACACTACATCACTTTCTAGGCTATTCCATTGCCTGACAACTCTATAACTGAAGAAATACTTCCTAACATCCCTTTGACTCATTTGAGTATTCACTTTCCAATTATGACCCCATGTTTCTGTGTCCCATCTCTGGAACATCCTGTCTTTGTCCACCTTGTCTATTCCGTGCAGTATTTTATATGTCGTTATCATGTCCCCTTTGACCCTTTTGTCCTCCAGTGTCGTCTCGGACTAGTCTTGTTGCAAACCATTGCACTTTCTCAAATTTCTTGACGTGCTTGACCAGGTGTAGATTCCAAACTGGTGCTGCATACTCCAGTATAGGCCTGATGTATATGGTATACAGAGTCTTGAACGGTTCCTTACTGAGATATCAGAATGCTATCCTTAGATTTGCCAGATGCCTGTATGCTGCAGCAGTTCTCTGATTGATGTGCACCTCAGGAGATGTGCTTTTGATATTATACTCACCCCAAGATCTTTTTTCCTTGAGTGGGGTATGCAGTCTTTGGCCACCTAGACTATCCTCTGTCCGCAGTCTTCTTTGCCCTTCCCTGATCTTCATGACTTTGCATTTGGCAGGGTTAAATTCAAGGAGCCAGTTGCTGGACCACATGTCCAGCCTGTCCAGGCCTCTTTGTAGTCCTGCCTGATCCTCAGCTGATTTGATTCACCTCATTAACTTCACATTATCTGCAAACAAGGACACTTCTGAGTCTATCCCTTCCATTATGTCATTCACATATACCAAAAGCAGCACAGGTCCAAGGACTGACCCATGCTTGTCACAGGCGCCCACTCTGACACCTTGTCGCGTACCATGACTCGTTGTTGCATCCCTGTCAGATATTCTCTGATCCATTGCAGTACCTTTCCTGTTATGTGTGCCTGATCCTCTAGCTTTTGCATTAACCTCTTGTGAGGAACTGTATCAAAGGTCTTCTTGCATTCCAAGAAAATGCAGTCTATCTACCCCTCTCTCTCTTATCTTATTTCTGCCACCTTGCCATAAAACTCCAGTAGGTTTGTAACACAGGATTTTCCTTCCCTGAAACTGTGCTGGTTGTTATTTATATGCGTGTTTCTTTACAGGTGCTCCACCACTCTCCTCCTGATGATCTACTCCATGACTTTGCATACTATACATGTTAGTGGCACAAGTCTGTAGTTTAATGCCTCATGTCTGTCTCCTTTTTTAAAAACTGGGACTACATTTGCCATCTTCCATACATCAGGTTAGTTGCCTAGTTTCAATGAATATGTTGAAGATCTTTGTTAGCGGCACACACAGCATCTCTGCTCCCTCTCTAAGAACTCATGGAGAGATGTTGTCTTTTCCCACCACCTTTGAGGTATCAAGTTCACATAGCAGCTTCTTCACCTCCTCCTCAGTTATGTGTAACTCATCCAGCACTTGTTGGTGTACCTCCCTATTCTGATTTCATGGAGTCCTACCTGTTTTCACTGAAAATATTTCTTTAAATCTCGTGTTGAGCTCCTCACATACCTCTTGGTCATTCCTTGTGAACCCCCTCATCAACCTTCCTGAGTTTGATTACCTGGTCCTTGACTGTTGTTTTCCTCCTGATGTGGCTATACAACAGCTTTGGTCAGACTTGACTTTCGATGCTACGTCATTTTCATATTGTCGTTGAGCCTCCCTTCTCATCTGTTCATATTCTTTTCTGGCTCTTTGACTGATCTCTTTATTTTCCTGGGCCCTTTGTCTCTTGTACCTTTTCCATTCTCTAGTACATCTAGTTTTCGCCTCCCTACACCTTTGGGTGAACCAAGGACTCGTTCTGGTCTTCCCATTATTTCTGTTATCCTTGAGAAGAAACCTCTCCTCTGCCTCCTTGCATTTTGTTGTCACATAACCCATCTTTTCTTTTACTGGTTTTCCTGCCAGTTCTTTCTCCCACTGAACATCTTGCAGGAAGATCCTCATGCTTGTGTAGTCCCCTCTTTTGTAGTTTGGTTTTTCCCATCCTATTCCTGCTACTCTCTCCACTTGTAGCTCAACTATGTAGTCAAAGCACAGAACCACATGATCACTAGCTCCTAGGGGCCTTTCATACATGATATCCTCGATGTCCGAACTACTCAAGGTGAATACAAGGTCCAGTCTTCCTGGATCATCCTCACTGCTCTCTCTGGTAGTGTCTCTAACATGTTGATGCATGAGGTTTTCCAGTACCACATTCATCATCTTCGCTCTCCATGTTTCAGGACCCCCATGGGACTCCAGGTTTTCCCAGTCAATCTCCTTGTGATTGAAATCACCCATAACTAGTAACTTTGCTACCCCACGTGAGCTCTTCTGGCCACCTCGGCTAGTTTGTCGGCCATTGCTCTGTTGCTCTCGTCGTATTCTTCTCTTGGCCTCCTGCAGTTCTGTGGCGGGTTATACATTACTGCAATTACCACCTTATAGCCTTCAGACTGGATTGTTCCTATTAAGTAGTCCCTTTCGTCCATACCATCCATTCCTTCCATTTTCTCAAATCCCCCACCGGTTTTTAATGAGCAGTGCAACTCCCCCTTTCCCTCTCGTCCCTCTGTCTTTCCTGAGGATTTGATATCCAGGTGGAAAGATTGCATCTGTTATCATCCTGGTGAGTTTTGTTTCTGTGAGTGCTATTATGTCTGGGGATGTCTCCTTGATTCTTTCATGCCACTCCTCACACTTATTTGTTATTCCATCTGCATTTGTATACCACACCTTCAACTTCTTTTCTAAAACTGTGGTCTGGGGGTACATTGGGGTTGGGGAAGTGGGAGACCTGATGAGGAGCTATAGGTGGTTGCTGTGTGGAGTTTGTAATGAGGTGGGTAGGGGCATTGGATATGGCATGTGTGTTTTGGGTTAGAATGTTTGATTGCATTGGAGTTGTCCTGGTTGGGTGGCTTCTGTAGGTGGTTGCGAGGGAGTCTGTATTTGATCTTCCTCCTGAGTCTGGGTTCTCCTGTCCATCTCCATCTTCACCTCTCTTTCCTCCTTTTGTCTTTGTACCATCTCTTTCAGTTTCTGCCTTTCTTCTTGTGTTGTGTTGTGTATTCTGTGTGTTTTGTTGTGTGTGTATTCTGTGTGTTGTGTTGTGTGTGTATTCTGTGTTGTGTATGTATGTGTGCATGCATTTGTATTCCAAAGAAATGTAATGAACACTTGCTGACGAAAGGCAGGGATCCACATGTAGGCAGAAACAGGAAACCACTGTCTCCCATGCTAAATGATTTAAAAAACATATTTTATTACCCTCACAGGTTTGTGTTATTGGAGGACTGTGGACACACCATAGAAGCTGAAGGGTTAAAAGAATGGCTCGCTCAGGATGGAGGAGAGATCGGCATGAAACAGTGTCCTCGATGCAAGAAACCCATTTATAATAATCGTCGTTATTATGGATTTTTGCTGAAAGCCTATAAAGATGTAGAGGCAGTCAAGAAAAAGTACTTCAGAGAGAAAAAAACAGTTCGAAAACAAGATCTTCTCTTATTATTACAAGGTAAATATTAGATTTTTTTTCTGGCTTTTCCATGAAGGTGGGAGGCTAAGGCTTAGAGTTTTGTCTTTAGAAAGTGAGCTGCAAGAGTTCAGAGGTTTATATGTGGAAGGTGAGATGTGAAGGTTCAGAGTCCAATATGATAAAAGTATTCTTAAACTCCATTAATTAAGTACTGGGAAACTTACACTGTATTACTAATTAAAAGGTAAAGTGTATCTAAATTTCATGTAAAATATAGGTAAATGAAAATATCTTCATTTATAGGTTTGAATTATTTTTAATATGAACATATCTAATGAATAAGAAGCTGAGATTCCTGGCAAGAATTAGTGTAAAAAGGTAAAAATATTAATAATTAGATAAAATTTTAGACATATAGTATTGGCAATATGCAGGATGCCATATCAGATTTCTCTGAACTGGCCTGTTGACTGAATTCATTGTTTTTTTACAGGTTTGAGAAGACTTTTAGTACATACTCAGATCTCATCGTTAAAATAAAAACTTACCTTATTGTTTTATGTGCTTGGGTTCCTTTCCCCCTAGAGTATACTTGATACCTGGAGGGTATTCTGGGGGTCAAAGCCCCCATGGCCTGGTCCATAACCAGGCCTCGTAGTAGATCAGGGCCTGATCAGCCAGGCTGTTACTGCTGGCCACATGCAATCCAACGTATGAACCACAGCCCAGCTGGTCAGGTACTGACTTTAAGTTCCTGTCCAGTGCCTTCTTGAAGGCAGCCAGGGGTCTATTGGTAATCCCCCCTTATGTATACTGGGAGGCAGTTGAGCAGTCTTGGGCCCCTGACACTTATTGTGTTGTCTCTTATTGTGCAAGTGGCACCCCTGCTTTTCACTGGGGAGATGTTGCATTGTCTGCCAAGTCTTTTGCTTTCATAAGGAGTGATTTTCATGTGCAAGTATGGTACTAATCCCTCTAGGATTTTCCAAGTATATCTAATCATGTATCTCTCCTGCCTGTGTTCTAATAATAATATAATATAATAATATCTTTATGTACTACAAGTACATGTACAAGGTATACAGGCCTAGCTGACATCAGTGACATACTACTATATAGAAAGCCCCTTGTTATGCCGAGCATTTCGGACAAATTAGGTAACTTTTGTCCCAGGATGTGACCCGCGCCAGTCGACTAACACCCAGGTACCCATTTTACTGATGAGTGAACATAGACAAAAGGTGTAAAGAAACACGCCCAATGTTTCTACCCTGGCTGGGAATCGAACCCAGACACTTGCCGTGTGAAGCGAGAGCTTTAGCCACCAGGCCACCAGTCACCAGAGAGTACAGGTTGAGGAACTTCAAGTGTTCCCAGTAAATGAGGTGTTTTATTGCAGTTATATGTGTCGTGAAGGTTCTCTGTACATTTTCTAGGTCAGCAATTTCACCTGCCTTGAAAGGTGCTGTTAGTGTGCAGCAATATGGGTCACATCCTGGGACAAAATTGACCTAATTTACCCGAAATGCTCTGCAAAACAAGCGGCTTTCTATATAGTATTAGTATGTCATTGATTTCAACTAGGCCTATATACCTTGTACATGTACTTGTAGAAATAAAGATATTATTATTATTATTAAAGGATACATTTCCATGTATAAACTGGGGAATGGGGAAAGGCCAGCAATAAATTCAGATGACTACAGAACCACTGGAAAGAATTCTGGAGTCAGCAACCATTCATTTTACTGACAACAAAATATGGATCCCAGGTTATAACTCATTCAGATGCAATAAAATAAACAGGCAACAAGGGAAGTTAGCCCAGTACGTCACAGTCACTCATTTCCTCGGAATTACTAAACACCTTAGATGATGTAGGTGAAGATTTTGCAGGAAATATTGAAAACCAAAACCTTGTCATTGTGGTTGTATACCTGAAGATAGTTTCTGGGGTCAATGCCCTGCAGTCCGGTCTGAAACTAGGCCTCGGTTCATCAGGGTCTCATCAGTAAGGCTGTTATTGCTTGTCGCATGTAAACTGACATAAGAAAAAAACCCCAGCCTGGCTAATCGAGTCATGACAAGGTACCTGTCCAGCTCCTTGAATACAGCCAGAGGTCTATTGGTAATCCTTTATGTTTGCTGGGAGGCATTTGAACAGTCTTGGGCCCCTGACACTTACTGTGTTTCTTATCGTGGCTAGTGGCACCCCTGCTTTTCATTGGGGGGATGTTGCATCTCCTGCCGAGTCTTTTGCTTTCGTAGGGAGTGATTTTTCTTCTGCAAGTTTGGCATTTAATCCCACTTATTATGTATGTTTCTTGCCTGCATTTCAGGAAATACAAATCCAGGGATTTCAAACATTCCCTGTAATTTAGGTGCTTTATTGTACTTATGTGTGCCGTGAAAGTTTTTGTACACTCTCCAGGTCAGCAATTTCACCTGCCTTGAAGGGGGCAGTTAGTATACAGCAGTATTCCAGCCTAGAGAGAACAAGCAATTTGAAGAGAATCATCATGGGCTTGGCATCTCTAGCTTTCAAGGTTATCATTATCCCATACTATCATTATTCTAGCAGGTGAGGTAGATATATTGTTGTGGTCTTTGAAGGTGAGATCCTCTGACATTATCACTCCCAGGTCCTTCACATTAGTTTTTCACTCTATTGTGTGGTTAAATTTGTATTATGCCCTGATACAGTTTTATTTCCTCAAGTTTTCCATATCTGAGTAGTTGAAATTTCGCTTCATTGTTTTCTGCAGCCCATTGAAAGATGTGGTTGATGTCCACTTGGAGTCTTGCAGTGTCTTTGATGAAGGTCACTGTCATAACAATTCGAGTGTCATCCCACAAAAGAAGACACGGACCTTTGGCTTACATCTCTGTTTATGTCAGATGTGTGGATGAGAAACAGGATGGGAGCATTTTCTTCAGCCAACCTCCTAGTAATGATTATGAAGTTTTGCTAGGGGCCACCAGTAATGAGATCTTCTGTATGCACATCAGGACTAGGTTTTGTAAAGAGCAGTTTGGTTTTTATCTGTCCAGCTTACAGGTTGTGAATTTCATATCTCTGTGTCATGAACTTGGATTTCACATTCTACTTTTGCTACCATACTTAGTGAAAAGGTGGCGGTGATTCCTTACTGATAGTGAATAAGCACTGGATAAAGAAAAACACTTTAAAAATATTTGTATTATCCCAGAGAGGCTATTTCTATCAAGATAATTAACTCTTCTTTTAGAATGTGACCAACAACTGTCTACTAACTTCTGGGTTTCATATTTACTGCTCAGTAAACAGGTAGTTGCTGTCTTACCTTCCCAAGATTAAACCTGTACCATTTTGGTTTTGAGCTGAAATCTCCTGGTAGTTCATAGAACTTGCAGAAATACGTTTTCCTATTTCATAACTATGTATTATGTGAAACTTTTTTATTGTTTTGTTGTATTCCAGATACCACAGTGCATTTGGAGTTTGTTGTGAAATTACAAACCTTGAACTACATGTTAGTGAAAAATTTAGGCATCTTAGTGATTC
Source organism: Cherax quadricarinatus (assembly GCF_026875155.1). Lineage (NCBI taxonomy): Eukaryota > Metazoa > Arthropoda > Malacostraca > Decapoda > Parastacidae > Cherax > Cherax quadricarinatus. The sequence continues at coordinate 33,160,494 of NC_069458.1, read as the reverse complement.
TGAATTAAACCTTCTTCAGTTTCAAGCTCAGGTCATACATAAAGCTAACTCAGTACTTAAAAAGGCTCCAGAGTGTACAAGTAAGCTAACAAAAAAGGTCCACTTTGTTGTGTGAATCGAGTATTTGAGCAAAAACTCCGCATTTCCACGCAGATGATGGAAGAAAAGTTACTTGTGAACTTCAGCGTTTTAGCAGTTCTACCAGCCTTCTGGAGCCTAACAAAGAGGATATTTCAATATAACAATCAAATTTTATCACAAATACACAAAAAGCTTTTGATGATCTTGGGTCCTACAGTTAAGTTTGACACAGAAAAAGAAAAAGAAACAATAAACCTTTTGAAAGAAAGTGTGAAAAAATACCTTGGTGGACTTGGAATCACCAATGATGAGAGAATGCAGATACTCAAGGCCATGGAACTGAAACAGGGCCATTGGTATAAATGTCCCAATAATCACATTTACTGTATAACTGAATGTGGAGGAGCCATGATAGAGAGCACTTGTCCTGAGTGTGGTGCGGCAATTGGTGGTGAAAGTCATCGGCTTCGTGATGACAATGCTGTTGCTTCAGAAATGGATGGTGCCCAATATGCTGCTTGGTCAGAGGAAAATAACATGCTCAATTATGATATGGATAACTTTGAATAGTTTTCCAAATGGCTTTTATGAATGGCTCGAATAACACATTTCAGTTAAATACTTTGAGGTTTGTTTCTTGTTATGAACTAAACTTTCTAATCCACTTCAGTGTTATTGTTATAATGTGAAGGTGAATATTGAAATTTAATGTATTTATTTTATGATAATACTGGTCCACTGTGCTTGCTACTTGTGATTACACAATCTTGCAACAAGGTGCCTTCATGGTCATTGAGGGGGTCTAGATCCACAGATATGGAACTACCCTAACCTTTCTTGGTTCAGAACTGATTATTTCATATTCTGCATGCACTGCATTACCTTTATTGGTTTTATGTTTTGCAATAATTATAACTACCTAGATTAGTTTCAGTCCTTGCGTGATTCAAGGAAGTTATCTTCCATATCCCATAATCCAATGCCCTTTACCTATGCACGCAAAACGAACAGAAGAGCTATACCTCAACTGCTTCAAGAAACTCAAACCACCCAAGAGATTCAGAAGCTAACATAAATGTCCAATACAAACACAGAAAGTGGAACTTAGGGAAGTCCAGCACTAAAAATATTTTTTCAGTAACACTCAGCAAATCATGAACAAGCAAAAATACACAGAATTGATAAACTTTGTGTGTACATCAGTTATGTGCATCTTCGACACCTGGGAACACTGAGCAGTAGACGTTAAATTAAAGAATGGCACCACAAAAACATTTATCATTATTTTTTCAGTTTTTTTTTTAATTGCATTCGACTTTTGATATTCGTGAATTTTGTATGAAAAAAATGCCACAGGATTGCAACAGCACAGCTACCACAACACAGCTGCCACAACATAGCTACCACAACATAGCTACCACATCAAAGCTACCACAACACAGCTACCACAACATAGCTACCACAACATAGCTACCACAACACAGCTACCACAACACAGCTACCACAACACAGCTACCACAACACAGCTACCACAACATAGCTACCACAACACAGCTACCACAGAGCAGTGGTTCTTAACTGGGGGGCCTCGCCCCCTTAGAAAGTGCGTGAATAATTTCCATGGGGGGCACGAACCTACAGCAAAAATAGGGATTTTTTTTGTGTATTTGCAATTGTGTATTTGCACACTTTTGAATAGATAAAAATAAAGTTAAGAATGAAAACTGGTTTTTCCATTTTCCTTTCTAAATAAAGTTTTTTTTTAATATTTACATTCAGAAGTTGAAGGACCCCAATGGAAATAAGTCACTCTGACTTTTTTGGGTTATCTTAAGTACTTTCCACATATGCTGCTATGTATGATAGTCCATGTAACTGTATTTGTGTATACCTGAATGAACTTACTTATGAAGGAAGGCGGGAGGTGGGTGGAGATCAGTACCAGCTACGACAGTGAACTTGACTTGATTCAGAACTACAGTGCTACAAGTTCCCAAGTTACCCACTGTAGGGTTTATGCAGGTGTACTGCAACAGCAGGAAGGCCACAGCAGGGCTTTCCACATCTAGGCTTTCCACAACAAGGCTTTCTGCAACAGGGCTTTTTACAACAGGGCTTTCTACATGCTCTTTTTTTTTCTTTTTTCTTTTTTACACAAGTTATGACATGTGTCAAACCATGTTATTGACAAGCTGTTGACAAGTTAAGGATTCCTAACTTTATTGACAAGCTAACAGCTGTTACCTACATAAGTAGGGAATAGGATGAAGTTAGAGCCATCTGTGGGCCAGCATTTACATTTGATCAACTGAGCCAGAGTGAAGTTGCTGCTTTCTGCCTGTCTTGTGGTAAAGAAGCTTGCTTCACGCTGTCCTCGAAGTGGAGCCAAGTGTGGTACTTTGACAGCATTGGCCTTGTACATAACAGTAAGGCCGCCTACATCCCACCTGTGCTGAAGGCTCCGCTGAAATGATAGATCTATCCAGGATGGGTCCAATCGAGAGATGAGACGTCTTGCACTGTTCTCTGCTCTGTCAAGCAGTCGCAGATGAGAGGGGGGGGGCAGGCAAACCAAGAAAGTGGAGCATACTCAAGGTGTGAGCGTACTTGTGCCTCGTCCAGAATCTTGCAACCCCTACTGTCAAGCAAATGTGAGATACGTCGAAGTGCTGTAAGTTTCCTGGCTGCCTTGTTTGCAAGATTTACAATGTGGTTCTTTATGGTCAATTTGGAGTCAAATTTCACTCCAAGGATATTAACTTCTTCCCCAGGTACCAACACTCTCCCATTCATACTCGCTACTGCTCAGGCATTACCACCATGGTGCCTAGAGACCATCATTTGTGTTTTCTCATGTGCAAATGTTACTTGCCATCGGTTTTCCCAAGCTGATATAGCTCTTAGCTGGTGATTGATGTAGCTTAGAGCTCATTTTCTCTTCTTTGGTAAGTAAGGAAGTAAAACGTTCAGGCACTTTTAAAAATAGGTTGGACAAATATATGAGTAAGAGAGGATTTGAGAAAAACTTGTCTAGCATGGGCCAGTAGGCTTACTAAAAATATAACCACTACATCTTATAGCCAGGGTTAACAAATATCTGATTATTTGAGATTAAGTATCCCCCAGCATCTTACGGCTTAGTGCGACTTGTTGCTGGTAATATACAGTAAATTCATTCACCCGTTTGGATAGCAGCCTCACCAGCAGTACACAAATCAGTGCATCCATGTAAACAAGTGGTTTTCAAAGAAATAAACATACTGCTGCTGACATAGATGCAAACCTGAGTAGTTTGGGAAGCTAGCTAAACTCTCGATGCCCTAGATGCCCCAAATGTGCCCAGCATTAAGGGAAACATGTCTCGAGTTCTCACTGGACACACAGCATCGAGACTTCAAATCTTCGTATCTCAAACAGTTGCTGTCTGTTCTTTGCCTTAAAAATCACTTGTTTTCGTGGAGTTATTGGTCTGTATATTTTTGGTTAGCTTAGTATACGATGGGAGGAGAATGAAATTAGTCTCTGGGCTTACCAATCCCAAATGTGTCCAGCGTCATGGGAAAATGTATGTGATATCACAATATGCAGAACAAACAATGTGAAAAAAAATGAAATTCCAAGCATTTTTGTGATTTCTCACATTATCAAGGTACTGTTGGCAGTTGGAATGTCACTATTTTTCACAGTGGTTGTTTGCATATATGTATACCTGGAGAAGAGTTTCGAGGGTCAGTGGCCCAGTCTGTGACCAGGCATCGCGAATCAGGGCCTGATCAACCAGGCTGTTACTCCTGGCCACACGCAAACTGACATACGAACCATAGCCTAGATGGTTAGGTACTAATTTTAGGTGGCTGTCTAGTACCTTCTTGAAGACAGCCAGAAGTCTATTGTTAATCCCCCTTATGTATGCTGGGAGGCAGTTGAACAGTTTTGGACCCCTGACACTTATTGTGTTGTCTTTTACCGTACTCGTGGCGCCCCTTCTTTTCATTGGAAGATGTTCCACCTCCTGCCGAATCTTTTGCTTTCGTGTTCAAAAATAGGACTAGTCCTTCTAGGATTTTCCAAGTATATATTATCATGTATCTTTCTCTCCTGCATTTCAGGGAATACACATCAAGGGGCTTCAGCCGTTCCCAATAATTTAGGTACTTTATCGTACTTATACATGCCATGAAAGTTCATTGTATATTCTCCAGGTCTGCAATCTTGCCTGCCTTGAAAGGGGCCATTAGTGTACAGCAATATTCCAACCTAGAGAGAACAAGCGATTTGAAGAGAATCGTCATGGGCATAGCATCCCTAGTTTTGAAGGTTCTCATTATCCATCCAATCATTTTTCGTAGCAGATGTGGTAGATACATTGTTGTGATCTTTGAAAGTGAGATCCTCTGATATTATCACTTCTGATATTATCACATTAGTTTTTTGCTCTAATGTGTCATTAGAATTTGTTTTATTATCCAATACAGTTTCAATTTCCTCGAGTTTTCCAAAGCGGAATAATTGAAATTTGTCTTCATTGAACTTCGTATTGTTTACTGCTGCCCATTTAAAGATTTGTTTTATGTCCGCTTGGAGACTTGCAGTGACTTCAGTGGATAACACTGTTATGCAAATTCAGGTGTCTTCCGCAAAGGAAGACACGGTGCTGTGTCTTATATCTATGTTTATGTCAGATATGAGGATGAGGAAAAGAATGGGGGCAAGTACTGTGCCTTGTGTGACGGAGATTTTCACTCTAGCTGCCTCTAATTTTACTCTGTATACTGTTACTCTTTGTGTTGTATTTGTTGGGAAGTTATAGATCCATCTACCAGCTTTTCCTGTTATTCCTTTATCACGTGTTTTGTGTGCTATTACACTATGGTCACACTTATCAAAGGCTTTTGCAAAGTCTGTGTATACTATATCTGCATTTTGCTTGTCCTCCAGAGCATCCAAGACCATGTCATAGTAGTCCAGTATTTGGAATAGGCAGGAGGGACCTGCTGTAAACCCATGTTGTCCTGGGTTGTGTAACTGGTGAAAATCAAAGTGGGTGGCGATCTTGCCTCTTAGAACCCTTTCAAAGATTTTTATGTGGGACGTTAATGCTATTGATCTGTAATTCTTTGCAATTGATTTACTGCCATCTTTGTGGAGTGGGGCTATGTCTGGTGTTTTTAGCAACTGTGGGATGACCCGTGTCCATGCTCCCTCTCTTTAGAATACTTAAGGCACGTGAAAGGGACTTCTTACAGTACCTGATGAACACTGAGTTCCACGAGTCTGGGCCTGGGGCAGTGCACGTAAGAATTTAATGTTTTTTTTCAAAGTCTTGTGGTGTTAGGATATTATCAAAGATTTTTTAATTAACTAAATTTTAAGTCTCAGCTATAAAAGACTGTCGACTTTTAGTCTGGTTAACGGCTCACTAATCGTTGAGTCATACTGGGACTTCAGTATCTCACTCATTTCTTTGTCATCTGTGTAAGTCCCACCTCGTCTAAGCAGAGAACCAATACTGGATGTTGTTTTTGCCCTCGAGTTGGTATAAAGCTTTGAAATGAGCTTAAGTAGGATAGCAGCTCCTGGCCTGTAAAACTGATGTGTAAAAAAAAAATAAGATCACTTCTCTTCCAAGTTGGAGACTGATTTCACAAGAATTACAGAATAAACATAATATTTTATGAAAAGAAAACTTCAAGTTTAAATCCTGGAGTGTGTTCCAGGAGTCAATGCCCCCATAACCCGGTCCATGACCGGGCCTCACAGTGGATCAGGGTCTGATCAACCAGGCTGTTACTGCTGGCCGCACGCAGACCAAAATACGAACCATAGCCCAATTGGTCAGGTACTGACTTTAGGTCCAGCTCCCTCTCGTTCATGATTGTAACCATGTATAGGAGTGTAGATGGTTCATTACCTCTGTAACTTGTCATGATTGTGACCAGATCTACCTGGAGTTCATTACCTTTGTAACTTGTCATGATTGTGACCAGATCTACCTGGAGTTCATTACCTTTGTAACTTGTCATGATTGTGACCAGATCTACCTGGAGTTTATTACCTCTGTAACTTGTCATGATTGTGACCAGATCTACCTGGAGTTCATTACCTTTGTAACTTGTCATGATTGTGACCAGATCTACCTGGAGTTTATTACCTCTGTAACTTGTCATGATTGTGACCAGATCTACCTGGAGTTCATTACCTTTGTAACTTGTCATGATTGTGACCAGATCTACCTGGAGTTTATTACCTCTGTAACTTGTCATGATTGTGACCAGATCTACCTGGAGTTTATTACCTCTGTAACTTGTCATGATTGTGACCAGATCTACCTGGAGTTCATTACCTTTGTAACTAGTTCATCTATCATAACTTTGAGGCCCAGTCCCTGGACCCATTATGTACCTTTGTAATCTTTTGACTACCCCCCACAGGATGGGTATGGTGTGACTACCACCCACAGGATGGGTATGGTGTGACTACCACCCACAGGATGGGTATGGGGTGACTACCACCCACAGGATGGGTATGGTGTAACTACCATCCACAGGATGGGTATGGGGTGACTACCACCCACAGGATGGGTATGATGTGACTACCACCCACAGGATGGGTATGGTGTGACTACCACCCACAGGATGGGTATGGGGTGACTACCACCCACAGGATGGGTATGGTGTGACTACCATCCACAGGATGGGTATGGGGTGACTACCACCCGCAGGATGGGTATGGGGTGACTACCACCCACAGGATGGATAAGGTGTGACTACCACCCACAGGATGGGTATGGTGTGACTACCACCCACAGGATGGGTATGGTGTGACTACCACCCACAGGATGGGTATGGTGTGACTACCACCCACAGGATGGGTATGGTGTGACTACCACCCACAGGATGGGTATGGGTGACTACCACCCACAGGATGGGTATGGGGTGACTACCACCCACAGGATGGGTATAGTGTGACTACCACCCACAGGATGGGTATAGTGCGACTACCACCCAGAGGATGGGTATGGTGTGACTACCATCCACAGGATGGGTATGGTGTGACTGCCACCCACAGGATGGGTATGGTGTGACTACCACCCACAGGACGGGTATGGGGTGACTGCCACCCACAGGACGGGTATGGTGTGACTACCACCCACAGGACGGGTATGGTGTGACTACCACCCACAGGACGGGTATGGTGTGACTACCACCCACAGGATGGGTATGGTGTGACTACCACCCACAGGACGGGTATGGTGTGACTACCACCCACAGGATGGGTATGGTGTGACTACCACCCACAGGACGGGTATGGTGTGACTACCACCCACAGGACGGGTATGGTGTGACTACCACCCACAGGACGGGTATGGTGTGACTACCACCCACAGGACGGGTATGGTGTGACTACCACCCACAGGATGGGTATGGTGTGACTACCACCCACAGGACGGGTATGGTGTGACTACCACCCACAGGATGGGTATGGTGTGACTACCACCCACAGGACGGGTATGGTGTGACTACCACCCACAGGATGGGTATAATAGGGTGCATAACAAACTCTGTCTTGATGACACCTGGGGCTGATTTTTTCAATAGACTTGAATTGTTTGACAATTTAATATATAAATACTTTTTCTGATGGAAAACTATATATATTATTTATAAGCCAAATTTAGAATCGAAAAGTTAATTTTTATAGTTATTCAATTCCCTATTACCTGTTGTACATAAAATTCTTTACAAAATAGCAGTATGGGTGGCCCGGTGGCCTGGTGGCTAAAGCTCCCGCTTCACACACGGAGGGCCCGGGTTCGATTCCCGGCGGGTGGAAACATTTCGACACGTTTCCTTACACCTATTGTCCTGTTCACCTAGCAGCAAATAGGTACCTGGGTGTTAGTCGACTGGTGTGGGTCGCATCCTGGGGGACAAGATTAAGGACCCCAATGGAAATAAGTTAGACAGTCCTCGATGACGCACTGACTTTCTTGGGTTATCCTGGGTGGCTAACCCTCCGGGGTTAAAAATCCCAACGAAATCTTATCTTATCTTATCTTATCTGTACCTCTCCTGTCTGACCTCTATCCTCTCTAAATTAAGGGCTAACATAATATTGGCAAAATTCGAACCTGTACTGTCTTAAAAAGTCTCATTCATCATGGTGGTGCGATAATGGCATTACACTTAACCTTAAATTTTGAAGTGGACGGATAAACTAGAAGGTCTCGGTCAGTTGATCAAAAGGTCTAGTGGCGGTTAATCATGTGTCTAAGAACCCTGTCAGGAAACACTTATCTTGTTTCTGACCTAACTTAAGAATAGCATTGCTGGCTGCAGCTGGTATAGTTATTTTTTTTTTTTGGCCATATAATAATATCTATTTCTACAAGTACATGTACAAGGTATTCAGTCCAAAGTCCCAGTGGAAATAAGTCACTCTGTATGACTTTTTTGGGTTTTCCTAGGTTCTCTACACTTACACACTCTCTCTAAAATCTTTGAAAAATTAATTCATAAGCGAATCTATTCCTACCTTATCTCCCACAACATACTCAACCCCTGTCAGTTTGGGTTCAGGCCTAATAAAAATACGAATGATGCTATTATACACATGCTAGAGCATATATACAATGCACTAGAAAAAAAAGAAGTCCCACTGGGGATCTTCATTGACTTACGTAAAGCTTTTGATACAGTTGACCATGACTTGCTCCACGTAAAATTGTCACACTATGGTATAAGAGGGCACTCCCTCAACTACCTCAAGTTATACCTCAGCAACAGAAGCCAATATGTGTACGCAAATGGGGCAAACTCTTCCGCGCAGCCAATTACAGTTGGTGTCCCACAGGGAAGTGTCCTTGGCCCTCTTCTCTTTCTCCTATACATAAATGACCTACCAAATGCATTGCAACTACTCAAACCCACACTTTCTGCAGATGACACTACATACATCTTCTCTCACCCGAGCCCAGTCACGCTAGCCAATACTGTAAATACCGAATTACAGAAAATATCTACCTGGATGAGGACTAACAAACTTACACTAAACATTGACAAAACCTACTTCATTCAGTTTGGTAACAGAGCTACAGATGTCCCTCTTAACATAATGATAAATGGATCACCTATCACAAAGCTAACAGAGGGAAAATTCTTAGGAATCCACCTTGATAATAGACTCAAATTTCATACACATGTACAACAAATTTCCAAGAAAGTTTCCAAGACCGTAGGCATACTATCGAAGATACGGTACTATGTTCCACAGTCAGCCCTCCTGGCCCTATATCACTCTCTTATTTACCCCTATCTCACCTATGGAATTTGTGCATGGGGCTCAACAACAATAAACCATCTCAGACCATTAATTACCCAACAAAAGGCTGCAGCCAAAATGATAACAAATTTCCACTACAGGCAGCACACTCCACCAATATTCAAAATTCTAAACCTACTCACCATTCAAAACATCCATACTTATTACTGTACCTACTACATACATAGAACACTTAACTCTGATGTAAACCCTCCCCTCAAATGTCTCCTTGCCAACCTCAACAGAACACATGACCATAACACAAGGCACAGATCACTCTTTGATGTTCCTCGAGTCCATCTCACACTATGTAAAAACTCAATGAACATTAAAGGCTCAAAGATCTGGAATTCATTACCTGTGAATACAAAAGAAACTGTCTATCAATTCAAGTCTCTTCATATAAATCATTTACTCACCCACAACTAAATAAATATTGAATAACTGCATTTCATAAATGTATAACCTGTGACCCTATCAAACTATGTTTATAAATTACATTACCTAATAGAATAATTCATTCTCTTGAGTGCCCAGTAACTCATAATGACCATATGACCTGTTTCTGCACTACAAATAGTATACTGATATAGTATATTGATCATTTTGTTATACAATGTTCTGCTATAAATTTGTACAACTATAATGCCTCTTAATTGAAATGTTCAAATTTCATTGTTTAAAATACTCATTTGTACTTCATGTTGTATTTTGTTTACTGTAATTTTTACCTCTGAATATATCATTGCTTAGTTAATCTTAAGTTAATTTTAAGCTGACCATAATGCTCTGTATACAAGGGACTTTCGGCATGTTACACTTAACCAGTGTATTTCTTCGTGCATCTATGTATCATGTGCAAATAAAGTATATTGTATTGTATATGTTGCTATGTATGATAATCTATGTAGCTGTATTTGTGTATACTTGAATAAACTTACTAAAGCCACTTGTTATGCAGAGCATTTCGGGTAAATTAGGTCAGTGACCCAGGATGTGACCCACACCAGTCCACTAACACCCAGGATGTGACCCACACCAGTTCACTAACACCCAGGATGTGACCCACACCAGTTCACTAACACCCAGGATGTGACCCACACCAGTCCACTAACACCCAGGATGTGACCCACACCAGTCCACTAACACCCAGGATGTGACCCACACCAGTTCACTAACACCCAGGATGTGACCCACACCAGTTCACTAACACCCAGGATGTGACCCACACCAGTCCACTAACACCCAGGATGTGACCCACACCAGTCCACTAACACCCAGGATGTGACCCACACCAGTTTACCTGGAGTTTACCTGGAGAGAGTTCCGGGGGTCAACGCCCCCGCGGCCCGGTCTGAGACCAGGCCTCCTGGTGGATCAGAGCCTGATCAACCAGGCTGTTGCTGCTGGCTGCACGCAAACCAACATACGAGCCACAGCCCGGCTGATCCGGAACTGACTTTAGGTGCTTGTCCAGTGCCAGCTTGAAGACTGCCAGGGGTCTGTTGGTAATCCCCCTTATGTGTGCTGGGAGGCAGTTGAACAGTCTCGGGCCCCTGACACTTATTGTATGGTCTCTTAACGTGCTAGTGACACCCCTGCTTTTCATTGGGGGGATGGTGCATCGTCTGCCAAGTCTTTTGCTTTCGTAGTGGGTGATTTTCGTGTGCAAGTTCGGTACTAGTCCCTCTAGGATTTTCCAGGTGTATATAATCATGTATCTCTCCCTCCTGCGTTCCAGGGAATACAGGTTTAGGAACCTCAAGCGCTCCCACACCAGTCCACTAACACCCAGGTACCCATTTTAGTGATGAGTGAACATAGACAACCGGTGTAAGGAAACACGTCCAATGTTTCAACCCTCACCGGGAATCGAACCCGGACCCTCGCCGTGTGAAGCGAGAGTTTTTGCCACCAGTCCTCCAGGTAAAATGGTAAGAACACTTTAGTAAAGTAAAATAGTAGGAGGTAGCAGGTGTTAGGGTGTGGAATGAGTTTAAATTGCAGTGGTTTATCGATCTTCCAAAGAAATGCCAGCGTTGTATGACCCTTGTGGGTTTAGCGCTTAGTTTTGATTATAATAACAAAGACTTTAAAGCTATGTATTGTTTATATTAACATTCGCTTTTTTACTTTATTATTATTATTTTTTGTTTTGTTTTTTTGCAGATTCTTCATTGAATCCGGATTTAACCACAAAACTGAGGAGGTTAGAATCAATCGTTGAACAAACTTACAGACATCTTAGTGATGCTGAACTGAACCTCGTTCAGTTTCAAGGTGGTATTATACACAGAGCAAACTCAGTACTCACACAAGCTCCACAGTACACAAGGAAACTTGCAGAAAAAGTTCACTTTGTAGTGAGTCGAGTCATGGAGCAGAAACTCCGCATCACCACACAAATGATGGAAGAAATTACTGGTGAACTTCAACGTCTGGCAATTCTACCAGCCTACTGGAACCTATCAGAAAAATTAATTCAGAATGATGAACATATTTTAATGAGTATACACAGAAGGATTACAAAGATCTTCAGTCCAACAGTTAAGTTTAACGACGAGAAAGAAAGAGAAGTGAGAGAACTCTTAAAAGAAAGCGAGAAATACCTTGGTCAACTTGGAATTACTGATGCTGAGAGAATGGAGATAATTAATGCTATGGGACTGAAACAGGGCCATTGGTACAAATGTCCCAAAGGTCATTATTACTGCATAGCTAATTGTGGACGAGCTGTGGTTGAGAGCAAATGCCCTGAATGTGGTGCGCCCATTGGTGGTAGAAATCATCGGCTTCGCAGTGACAACACTGTAGCTGCAGAACTGTTCACTGCTCGTAATAGTTACCGGTAAAAGCAAAATAACCTGATCTATTATGAAGTCCTTTATTGTATTAGTTACTCATAGGGGTTATACACTGTATGTGTGAAATTATTTCTCTTGAACAGCAAAGAGTTAGTATTTAATTGATTCTTATGGGTTAGTGATTAGTATAATAATAATCAATGTTTAAACTAGTACCTCCATGCATAGATGGGAAATTTACCTTGCTGTAGTATTTAAGGCTGACCTTGTCCATGTGTGATTCTTGATACTCGTGATGTCACTACCTCCCGGCTCCGGCTGGGTTAAAAGTATCTCTGGAAGGTTACATCAGCATCACCAGCTGATGTAGACCAAATTAAATGTAAACTTTGAATGGGCATTTCTTGCATCATTATGTGCTGGAATTCGATAATAATGAATTCAGAGACAATTAACTCAGAAATGTTAAAGTATTTTATCCACGGTGGTACCTACCTGGAGGGTATTCCCGGGATCAACGCCCCCGCGGCCTGGTCCATGACTAGGCCTCCTGGTGGACCAGGGCCTGATCAACTAAGTTGTTACTGCTGGCCGCACGTAGTTCAACGTACTAACCACAACCCGGCTGATCCGGCACTGACTTTAGGTATCTGTCCAGCTCCCTCTTGAGGGCCTATTGGTAATTCCCGTTATGGCTGGTGGGAGCTGTTGAACAGTCTTGGGCCCCGGACACTTACTGTGTTTTCTCTTTGTGTACTAATGCCCCCCCCTTTACTTTTTATTGGGGGTATGTTACACCACCTGCCAAGTCTTTTGCTTTCGAGAGAGTGATTTCTGTGTGCAGATTAGGGACCAGTCCCTCTAGGATTTTCCAGGTGTAGATTTTGATGTATCTCTCGCCTGCACTCCACTGAGTACAAGTCAGGTTCTTCCAGGCGTTTCCAGTAGTTAAGATATTTGACAGAACTTATATGTGCAGTAAATGTTCTCTGTACATTTTCTAGATCTACAAGTTCACCTGCCTTGAATGGGGCTGTTAATGTACAGCAGTATTCCAGCCTAAGGAGAACAAGTGATTTAAAAGGGATCATCAGTAGCTTGGCATCTCTTGTTTTGAACGTTCTCATTATCCATCCTATCATTTTCTTCGTGGATGTAAGAGTGGCACTGTTGTGATCCTTAAAGGTGAGATCCTCAGACATTACCACTCCCAGGTCCCTCACATTACTTTTCCACTCTGTTGTGTGATTAGAGTTTGTAGTATACTCAGTTCTAGTTATTATTTCCTCCAGTTTTCCATAACGGAGTAGTTGGAATTTGTCTTCAATAAACTTCATGATGTTCTTTGTTACCCATTGGAAAACTTGGTTTATATCTTCTTGGATATTTACTGTCCTCAGTGGACGACACGCTCATTCAGATCCTAGTATCGTCTGCAAAGAATGATGTTTGATATGAGGATGAGGAACAGGATTGTCGCAAGTACTGTGCCTTGTAGAACAGAGCTTTTTACTAAGGCTCTGATTACCTCTACTCTTTGTGTTCGATTGGTTAGAAAGTTGATGATCTATCTGCCTACTTTGCCAGTTATCCCTTTAGCACGCATTTTGTGCGCTATTACACCATGGTCGCACTTGTAAAAGGCTTTTGCAAAATCTGTGTATACTACATCTGCATTCTGTTTGTTTTCCAGTGCATCCAAGACCATTTCATATTGGTCCAGTTGTTGAGAGAGGCAGGAGTGACCTGCTCTGAACCCATGTTGCCCTGGATTGTGCAGTTGTTAGGAATCGAAGTGGTTTACAATTCTTCTTAGAACTCTTTTAAAGATTTTTTTGATGTTGGACACTAGAACTATTGGTCTGTTGTTCTTAGCTAATGCTTTGCTTCCATCTTTATGGAGTGGATCTATGCCATTGTTTTTAATGACTGTGGAATTTCACCTGTATCTATGCTCCTCCAAAGCACAATTAGGGCCGCAAAAGGGGTTTCTTGCAGTTCTCAATGACCACAGAATTCCACGAGTCTGAGCCTGGGGTTGAGTGCATGGGCATGTTGTCAATGGCTTTCTCAAAGTCTAGTGAAGCTAAGGTTATGACAGAAATTTGGCGCACATTGACAGGGTTTTGAGCTCATTCATGAAAAAATTGGATTGTTGACCTTTAGACTGATTAATGGGTCGCTAAACACAGAGTCGTATTGAGATTTCAGTATCTCATTTATTTCTTTGTTGTCATCTGTGTAAGTTCCATCTTTTCTGAGCAGGAGCCCGATACCAGATGTGGTTTTTGCCCTTTTTTTGGCATATGAAAAGAAATATTTCAAATTTCTTTCAATTTCACTGATTGCTTTTATCTCTTCCTGTCTCTCCTGGATCCTGTATGAGTCCTTCACCTTAAGTTCAATGTTTTCCACCTTCTTAAAATATAAGACAATATTTTTGTGAATTAACATCTGCATAAATAACTCATTACGATTGTAACCAGTTATAAACATGTAAATTGTTTATTACCACTAATTTGTTTAGCTATAAGAACTTTGTGGCTCAGTTCCTGGACCCATTATGTGCCTCTGTAGTCTTTTGACTACCACCTACACCATGGGTATAGTGTGATTAATAAATATATTAATCATCTGGTGACCAGAGAAGCGGTGGTTAATGGAGTGCATAATGGGGTGAGGGCCAATATATTTTCTTCTGTGTTATAAAAATACAGTTTAACAATATGTAATGTTAACCTGTACAGTTTAACAATATGTAATCTTAAGATGTATTATATTGTAATCCTTTCTCTAGTTCCTGTCATCTTTTGACGAAGATCTTTGACAGGAAATACCTGGACTGTCTTTTTTTAGATTAGATTTTGCCACCGAAGTGGCTAGTTTATTGTGCACCCCATATCCATCCTGTGGACGGTAGCGCGAGAGCATATGGATACACAAAAGGCCTAGGAACTAGGCCCCAAAGGGTTAACAGGAATACATATGGATTTATATCTACATATCTATAGTTCACTTATCTGTTACAAGCAAATTTAGGAAATTTGCTTAGTATATCTGGTATCTTATTTTCATTAATAAGATATCTTGACATGTCACATAGGTTATTATACTGTCTGTCTCTGTATTCCTCAATGAGTGGACAATTAAGCACATAGTGTTCAAGTGAGTGACCATATGCCTGATCACATAATTTACATTTAGTTTGATCATCATCTGTGTGTCTCCCAAACTGCCAGAAGTACTTGTAACCAAGCCTAAGCCTGGCCACTACAACATCAGTCAGTCTGTTCACATTGCAAGTTGCTCCATAAACATACTTATCTACGTTCATGTTATCATAGTGGGTTATAGATCTACTCAGGCTTCTAACTGCATTCCTATAACAATCATTTTCATTATTTCTCTCCTAATATTATTCCTAATGCTAGACACAGTTATACCAAAGTTATATTCTACATTCTCCTTCTCGATACTCTTCTTGGCTAACATATCAACTTTATCATGAAGGAGTAATCCAATGTGTGATGGGATCCATAGCAATTGTACATTAATTCCTTTGTCCCTAATTTTTGAGTATCTATACCTGGCTTCCCCAATGAGCATGTTGTTGGAGTCATTATATGAGCCAAGAGCCTTCAATGATGACATAGAATCAGTAATGATGATAGAGTCAAGCTCAGTGTCATAGGTTAGCTTTAGCGCCATTAGGATTGCAAACAATTCAGTTTGCAGTGTAGACGCCCAGTTGTTAATTCTTATGCCTAACTCAACAAATTTATTATCGTTCTTAACTAGGGAGGTGGCAACAAGAGCAGATGCAGCCCTGCCAGAAGACTCCTGTTTAGATCCATCAGTGTATATAACTTGTGATAACTTGTTACTACCAGCTAGGTGAGAAATTTCTTCTTGAGCAGTTGCTCTAACAAGAGATTTAAGGAAGGGATTACTAGCAATGAGCTTCTTGGGAGGGACTTGTAGGTATGTGATATTAAATGAACACATCTTCCATGGAGGGGTGAAATGCTCATGCAGGTTATAAAACTTAATGCAATTGCACGTTTTCACAATCCATTTAGATCTGTGTGTATTTACCTCTAGACACTTGGTAAGATTCACTGTGACAGTGTCTGGTTCGTTTCTCAACTTTCTAATACCGAGTACAGTGTTAATTTCAACAATCCTATCACTGATACTAGAAATACCAAGCTCCTTCCTCATGTTAAGAACTTTTGTAGATCTGGGACAGCCAAGAATAATCCTGAGAGCTTCATTTTGCATTAACTCCAAGGGTCGGAGAGAACTTTCTCTAGCTAATATCAACATGGGAGCAGCATAATCAATTAAGGACCTAACATAGGCTATGTACATCATTCTCACGATTCTCACAGCCCAGACTTAAATATATATATGTCTAAGGGAAACCTTAACACACTTCTTTCTTCAGAATGTAGCCAAATATAAGCGTAAAAGAGAGATAGGTTGTACAATAGGCTATCCAAGCTTAACAGATGATGAGGAACAATACTAATGAACCAGAGATGTTAATGTGTGTCTTACACAAATAACCCGGACATAGGAGAGAGGAACTTATGACGACATTTCGATCCAACTTGGATCATGTACAGGACTTTTTTGGGTTATCCTAGGTTCCCTACACATATGCTGCTATGTATGATAATTCTATGTAACTGTATTTGTGTATACCTGAATAAACTTACTTACTTACTTACTTACTTACACTGTGCGGGTTATCTGTGGATTGTTACACTTACGGTATTGTGCCTCTCTGTTTTTTAATGTTTTAGGAATGATGAAAGTTATTCATTTGTTGTAGACTTATTAAATGTTTATGATCCTTTATTGTTTGGTTAGTTCCACCAGTGGGCCTCAAATTACTGGCTCGTGGACAGTGTCCAGCTCTTCGTGGGAATTTGTCGCTTGTGATCAGCGACAAATTCCTTACGAAGTTAAAACTTTTCTCACTGCAGTCTGAAAAAAATACTAGACACAAATTAAGCCTAAAAATAAGGTAAACGCTAAATTCTGATTATCTTAGGTCTTTAACATTTTAAAATGTATTGAGGAAATAATCATAATGCTTCATTATTAAATATTAAAAAATAATATTATTCACGATATGTAAGTCTGAAAATTTTTTTTCATCTGAAATGTTTTAAGTTATATTATTTCTTGTTTATTAATGAAATTTTTGATAATTATGATATCACCTTTATATTCTTAATGATTTTGTTTTGATTTGAGGGGAAATAATGATGTTTAATGTATTTGTTATTGATGATAAACAGGCCTAAAGCATTTGTTTTTTATAGTAACCCAGAACGAGTAACCAATGACGCCAGAGGAGCAAAAGTTGCTACGTAACACACACACACACACACACACACACACACACACACACACACACACACACACACACACACACACACACACACACATATGCCTGTCCCAGCTACTGGACCACTATGACAAGGTCCTGGATGCTTTAGAAAGAAAATGCAGATGTAATATACACAGACTTTGCAAAAATTCTTTGACAAGTGTGACCATGGTGTAATAGCGCACAAAATGCGTGATAAAGGAATAACAGGAAAAGTTGGTAGATGGATCTATAACTTCCTGACAAACAGAACACAAAAAAGTAAAGTGTGAGGCAGCTACCGGGTTTAGCGCTTCCCCCTTGATTATAATAATAATAATACAGTGAAAAGCTCTGTTCCACAAGGCACAGTACTCTCTCCCATCCTGTTCCTCATCCTCATATTTGACACTGACAGAGCCATAGCTCTGTGTCTTCTGTTGCGGATGACACCCGAATTGCCATGACAGTGTCCTCCATTGACCTTACTGCAAGACACCAGGTGGACATCAACCAAATCTTTAGATGGACTGCAGAAAACAATATGAAGTTCAAGGAAGACGAATTTTAACTACTCAGATATAGAAAGCATGAGGAAATTAAAACTTTATAGAAGTATAAAATAAATTCTAACCATACAATAGAGCGAAAAACTAATGTGAAGGACCTGGGAGTGATAATGTCAGAGGATCTCACCTTCAATGACCACAACAATGTATCTACCTCATCTGCTAGAAAAATGATAGGATGGCTAATGAGAACCTTCAAAACTAGGAACGCCAAGCCCATTATGATTCTCTTCAAATTGCTTGTTCTCTCTAGGCTGGAATATTGCTGTACACTAACTGCCCCCTTCAAGGCTGGCGAAATTGCTGACCTGGAGAATGTACAGAGAATTTTCACGGCGCACATACGTATGACAAAGCACCTAAATTACTGGGGACAGTTGAATTCCCTTGATTTGTATTCCCTGGAATGCAGGCGAGAAAGATGCATGATAATATACACGTAGAAAATCCTAAAGGAACTTGCACACGAAAATCACTCCCTATGAAAGTAAAAGACTCGACAGAAGATGCAACATTCCTCAATGAAACGCAGGGGCGCCACGAGACAGTACAATAAGTTCAACTATCTCCCAGCATACATAAGGGGGATTACCAATAGACCCCTGTCTGTCTTCAAGAAGGTGCTGGACAGGCACCTCAAGTCACTACCTGATCAGCCATACGTGGGTTTACGTGCCACCAGCAGTAACAGCTTGGCTGATCAGACCCTGATCCACCACGAGGCCTGGTCTCAGACCAGGCCTCGTGGGAGTTGATCCCCGAAACCCTCTCCAGGTATACGGGCGGAAACATACGACGTGTTTACAGTTGCTGTCCCTGTTCACCTAGCAGCAAATAGGTACCTGGGTGTTAGTCGACTGGTGTGGATCACATCCTGGAAGCATGATTAACATTATTTATTTATTTATTAATTTGAACATGATACAGTGAAGTACAAAGTTATTACAGTGCAACATGCCAAAGCCCCTTGTATGCAGAGCATTATGGGCAGGCTTAAAATTAACTTAAGATTAACTAAGCAATGATATATTCAGTGGTAAATACATTATTAGTAATCCAAAATGCTCTGCCTTTCTAAACAGTGTGTCAGGTCTGTATAAGTTGTATCAAGTACTTGTAGAAATAAAGATTATTTTTATAACAGATTGAACAATGGACACTCGGTGTGTGAAGCGAGTGCGTTGCCTACCAAACCATGGTACACTTGACATATGTTGTGGGAACTTGTGAGTTGTGAGATGCGCACTCTGGCAGTCGCTGTTGACACAAGTAACACAAGAATCTTTTGTCCTGTTCTCACAATCACCCCTATGGATGCATTTCTTTAGCAAAGCTAACTTAATGACAGGGAATTCTTGCCTTTCACCACACACAAACCAGAGCAGACTTACTTGATGTGAGGTGAGTCTACACTAGCTGGAAATTCCCTGAATCTATCAGGCTATGAACTTCTAATGACTTCTCCTGGGTGCCACGTGCATGGGAGAATGGTTCCCGTTAGCAGTTAATAAAAATTAATAATCCCACAGTAGAGGCACAGTACTCGCTCCCATCTTGTTTCTCATCCTCATATCCGACATAGACAAGGATGTCAGCCACAGCAAATAATATTGTTGCAGTAATAACACCAGGAGGCAGCTCTGATGAAAACTCACACTCACACGAGCTTTTAAATCTCTGCACAAAATTCAATATAAACCAGCAAATAATAGAGCCTACTAGACTGGAGAATACACTAGACCTCATCTTCACTAACAATGATGACCTGATAAGAAATGTCACCATATCAAAAACAATATATTCAGATCACAACATAATTGAGGTTCAGTCATGTATGCGCGGAGCCCCAGACCGACATAATGAGATTAGTCACGAGGGAGCATTCACCAAATTCAACTTCAATAACAAAAACATAAAGTGGGACCAAGTAAACCAAGTCCTAACCGATATAAGCTGGGAAGATATACTAAGCAACACAAACCCCAACTTATGCCTAGAACAGATTAACTCGGTGGCACTCGATGTATGCACAAGGCTTATTCCTCTAAGAAAAAGGAGGAGTAGATGTAAAACAGAAAGAGACAGGCGCTCCCTTTACAGACGACGGAAAAGAATAACAGAGCGGCTAAAAGAGGTCAATTTATATCTGAAAATGCGTAGGGAGACACTGGTCAGAGAAATAGCAAGCATCGAACTTAAGCTAAAAGAATCCTTTAGGAGTCAGGAATCGCGGGAAGAACTAAAAGCCATAAATGAAATCGAAAGAAACCCAAAGTATTTCTTCTCCTATGCCAAATCAAAATCGAGAACAACGTCCAGTATTGGGCCCCTACTTAAACAAGATGGGTCCTACACAGATGACAGCAAGGAAATGGTGAGCTACTCAAGTCCCAATATGACTCAGTTTTTAGCAAGCGCTAACCAGACTGAGAGTCGAAGATCAAAATGAATTTTTTATGAGAGAGCCACAAAATCTGATTAACACAAGCCTATCCGATGTTATCCTGACGCCAAATGACTTCGAACAGGCGATAAATGACATGCCCATGCACTCTGCCCCCCGGGCCAGACTCATGGAACTCCGTGTTCATCAAGAACTGCAAGAAGCCTCTATCACGAGCCTTTTCCATCCTATGGAGAGGGAGCATGGACACGGGGGTCGTCCCACAGTTACTAAAAACAACAGACATAGCCCCACTCCACAAAGGGGGCAGTAAAGCAACAGCAAAGAACTACAGACCAATAGCACTAACATCCCATATCATAAAATCTTTGAAAGGGTCCTAAGAAGCAAGATCACCACCCATCTAGAAACCCATCAGTTACACAACCCAGGGCAACATGGGTTTAGAACAGGTCGCTCCTGTCTGTCTCAACTATTGGATCACTACGACAAGGTCCTAAATGCACTAGAAGACAAAAAGAATGCAGATGTAATATATACAGACTTTGCAAAAGCCTTCGACAAGTGTGACCATGGCGTAATAGCGCACAAAATGCGTGCTAAAGGAATAACAGGAAAAGTCGGTCGATGGATCTATAATTTCCTCACTAACAGAACACAGAGAGTAGTCGTCAACAGAGTAAAGTCCGAGGCAGCTACGGTGAAAAGCTCTGTTCCACAAGGCACAGTACTCGCTCCCATCTTGTTCCTCATCCTCATATCCGACATAGACAAGGATGTCAGCCACAGCACCGTGTCTTCCTTTGCAGATGACACCCGAATCTGCATGACAGTGTCTTCCATTTGTGACACTGCAAGGCTCCAGGCAGACATCAGCCAAATCTTTCAGTGGGCTGCAGAAAACAATATGAAGTTCAACGATGAGAAATTTCAATTACTCAGATATGGTAAACATGAGGAAATTAAATCTTCATCAGAGTACAAAACAAATTCTGGCCACAAAATAGAGCGAAACACCAACGTCAAAGACCTGGGAGTGATCATGTCGGAGGATCTCACCTTCAAGGACCATAACATTGTATCAATCGCATCTGCTAGAAAAATGACAGGATGGATAATGAGAACCTTCAAAACTAGGGGGGCCAAGCCCATGATGACACTCTTCAGGTCACTTGTTCTATCTAGGCTGGAATATTGCTGCACACTAACAGCACCTTTCAAGGCAGGTGAAATTGCCGACCTAGAAAATGTACAGAGAACTTTCACGGCGCGCATAACGGAGATAAAACACCTCAATTATTGGGAGCGCTTGAGGTTCCTAAACCTGTATTCCCTGGAACGCAGGAGGGAGAGATACATGATTATATACACCTGGAAAATCCTAGAGGGACTAGTACCGAACTTGCACACGAAAATCACTCACTACGAAAGCAAAAGACTTGGCAGACGATGCACCATCCCCCCAATGAAAAGCAGGGGTGTCACTAGCACGTTAAGAGACCATACAATAAGTGTCAGGGGCCCGAGACTGTTCAACTGCCTCCCAGCACACATAAGGGGGATTACCAACAGACCCCTGGCAGTCTTCAAGCTGGCACTGGACAAGCACCTAAAGTCAGTTCCGGATCAGCCGGGCTGTGGCTCGTACGTTGGTTTGCGTGCAGCCAGCAGCAACAGCCTGGTTGATCAGGCGCTGATCCACCAGGAGGCCTGGTCACAGACCGGGCCGCGGGGGCGTTGACCCCCGGAACTCTCTCCAGGTAAACTCCAGGTAAACAGCACCGTGTCTTCCTTTGCAGATGACACCCGAATCTGCATGACAGTGTCTTCCATTGCAGGCACTGCAAGGCTCCAGGCGGACATCAACCAAATCTTTCAGTGGGCTGCAGAAAACAATATGAAGTTCAATGACGAGAAATTCCAATTACTCCGATAGGGAAAACGTGAGGAAATTAAAATTTCATTAGAGTATAAAACAAATTCCAAATACACAATAGAGCGAAAAACTAATGTCAAAGACCTGGGAGTGATCATGTCGGAGGATCTCACTTTCAAGGACCATAACATTGTATCAATTGCATCTGCTAGAAAAATGACAGGATGGATAATGAGAACCTTCAAAACTAGGGATGCCAAGCCCATGATGACACTCTTCAGGTCGTTTATTCTATCTAGGCTGGAATATTGCTGCACACTAACAGCACCTTTTAAGGCAGGTGAAATTGCTGACCTAGAAAATGTACAGAGAACCTTCACGGCGCGCATAACGGAGATAAAACACCTCAATTACTGGGAGCGCTTGAAGTGCCTCACCCTGTACTCCCTGGAACGCAGGCGGGAGAGATACATGATTATATACACCTGGAAAATCCTAGAGGGACTAGTACCGAACTTGCACACGAAAATCACTCCCTATGAAAGCAAAAGACTTGGCAGACGATGCACCATCCCCCCAATGAAAAGCAGGGGTGTCACTAGCACGTTAAGAGACAACACAATAAGTGTCAGGGGCCCAAGACTGTTCAACTGCCTCCCAGCATACATAAGGGGGATTACCAATAGACCCCTGGCTGTCTTCAAACAGGCACTGGACAGGCACCTAAATTCAGTACTTAACCAGCCGGGCTGTGGTTTGTACATTGGATTACGTGCAGCCAGCAGTAACAGCTTGGTTGATCATCCCCTGATCCACATCCATGAGGCCTGGTCATAGACCGGACCGCAGGGGTGTGGCCCGGTGGTCTGGTGGCTAAAGCTCCCGCTTCACACACGGAGGGCCCGGGTTCGATTCCCGGCGGGTGGAAATTCCGACACGTTTCCTTACACCTATTGTCCTGTTCACCTAGCAGCAAATAGGTACCTGGGTGTTAGTCGACTGGTGTGGGTCGCATCCTGGGGGACAAGATTAAGGACCCCAATGGAAATAAGTTAGACAGTCCTCGATGACGAACTGACTTTCTTGGGTTATCCTGGGTGCCTAACCCTCCGGGGTTAAAAATCCGAACGAAATCTTATCTTATCTTATCTTATCTTAACCCCCAGAACTCTCTCCAGGTAGACTCCAGCATACACTCCAGGGGTCCCTGTGTTGACTGACGTTTCCCTGACTAATATGTACACAGAGATTATTAGCTTCTGGCCTAATATTCAAGGGATGATCACTCAGCAATCCTCTTGGAATGCCTCTCCTTCCTTTCGTTGGTCATCAAGTGAATATTTTGTTACTGCATGTAGGCCGAGGTCAGCTCCTGGGCCTCTAATCATGTGGTGTCTCAGACCAAGGAGAAGACTCCTGGCTTTGCAGGACAATGTGAGTGGAAATTCTTCACGCCAAGATAATGATGCAAAGCTAGCTTTTTGGAGCACATTTATTGAAGCATTGAAACATGATTTTAGATTTTGCCACCGAAGTGGCTAGTTTATTGTGCACCTCATATCCATCCTGTGGACGGTAGCGCGAGAGCATATCCATCCTGTGGACGGTAGCGCGAGAGCATATCCATCCTGTGGACGGTAGCGCGAGAGCATATCCATCCTGTGGACGGTAGCGCGAGAGCATATCCATCCTGTGGACGGTTAGCGCGAGAGCATATCCATCCTGTGGACGGTAGCGCGAGAGCATATCCATCCTGTGGACGGTAGCGCGAGAGCATATCCATCCTGTGGACGGTAGCGCGAGAGCATATCCATCCTGTGGACGGTTAGCGCGAGAGCATATCCATCCTGTGGACGGTAGCGCGAGAGCATATCCATCCTGTGGACGGTAGCGCGAGAGCATATCCATCCTGTGGACGGTAGCGCGAGAGCATATCCATCCTGTGGACGGTTAGCGCGAGAGCATATCCATCCTGTGGACGGTTAGCGCGAGAGCATATCCATCCTGTGGACGGTTAGCGCGAGAGCATATCCATCCTGTGGACGGTAGCGCGAGAGCATATGGATACACAAAAGGCCTAGGAACTAGGCCCCAAAGGGTTAACAGGAATACATATGGATTTATATCTACATATCTATAGTTCACTTATCTGTTACAAGCAAATTTAGGAAATTTGCTTAGTATATCTGGTATCTTATTTTCATTAATAAGATATCTTGACATGTCACATAGGTTATTATAGTGTCTGTCTCTGTATTCCTCAATAAGTGGACAATTAAGCACATAGTGTTCAAGAGAGTGACCATATGCCTGATCACATAATTTACATTTAGTTTGATCATCATCTGTGTGTCTCCCAAACTGCCAGAAGTACTTGTAACCAAGCCTAAGCCCGGTCACTACAACATCAGTCAGTGTTCACATTGCAAGTTGCTCCATAAACATACTTATCTACGTTCATGTTATCATAGTGGGTTATAGATCTACTCAGGCTTCTAACTGCATTCCTATAACAATCATTTTCATTATTTCTCTCCTAATATTATTCCTAATGCTAGACACAGTTATACCAAAGTTATATTCTACATTCTCCTTCTCGATACTCTTCTTGGCTAACATATCAACTTTATCATGAAGGAGTAATCCAATGTGTGATGGGATCCATAGCAATTGTACATTAATTCCTTTGTCCCTAATTTTTGAGTATCTATACCTGGCTTCCCCAATGAGCATGTTGTTGGAGTCATTATATGAGCCAAGAGCCTTCAGTGATGACATAGAATCAGTAATGATGATAGAGTCAAGCTCAGTGTCATAGGTTAGCTTTAGCGCCATTAGGATTGCAAACAATTCAGTTTGCAGTGTAGACGCCCAGTTGTTAATTCTTATGCCTAACTCAACATGATCCAAGAGAAAATGGCAAAAAAATGTAATCCATAATGGCGAATGTGCATTATCACTCTGTTAAGTTGGAGGTACTTGGTCCTTCTCAATTAATTTATTATAGGTGTAGTGACTGTTATTATCAAAGCTAATTAGACGATTACCTGGAGTTTACCTGGAGAGAGTTTCGGGGGTCAACGCCCCCGCGGCCCGGTCTGTGACCAGGCCTCCTGGTGGATCAGCGCCTGATCAACCAGGCTGTTGCTGCTGGCTGCACGCAAGCCAACGTACGAGCCACAGCCCGGCTGATCAGGAACTGACTTTAGGTGCTTGTCCAGTGCCAGCTTGAAGACTGCCAGGGGTCTGTTGGTAATCCCCCTTATGTGTGCTGGGAGGCAGTTGAACAGTCTCGGGCCCCTGACACTTATTGTATGGTCTCTTAACGTGCTAGTGACACCCCTGCTTTTCATTGGGGGGATGATGCATCGTCTGCCAAGTCTTTTGCTTTCGTAGTGAGTGATTTTCGTGTGCAAGTTCGGTACTAGTCCCTCTAGGATTTTCCAGGTGTATATAATCATGTATCTCTCCCTCCTGCGTTCCAGGGAATACAGGTTTAGAAACCTCAAGCGCTCCCAGTAATTTAGGTGTTTTATCTCCGTTATGCGCGCCGTGAAAGTTCTCTGTACATTTTCTAGGTCGGCAATTTCACCTGCCTTGAAAGGTGCTGTTAGAGTGCAGCAATATTCCAGCCTAGATAGAACAAGTGACCTGAAGAGTGTTTGGTGATTGGTTTAAACAATAAAATAAAATTAATAACTGAGATGTTAATTACAGTTGACTATTCTGCACAATTTACGCTAGTGGAGTCTAATTCTTTGTTACTTGTATTAAGACTGTTTCAGCTGCCTCCCTGCATGCATAAGGGGGATTACCAATTGACCCCTGGCTGTCTTCAAGAAGGTGCTGGACAGGTACCTAAAGTCAGTACCTGACCAGCTGGGCTGTGGTTCGTACGTCAGATTGCTTGCGGCCAGCAGTAACAGCCTGGTTGATCAGACCCTGATCCACCATGAGGCTTGGTCACAGACCAGGCCGCGGGGGCGTTGACCCCCAGATATACATTCATATTTAACACATCGTGACTATCTCACCAGTTTAATAAATCACTGTTATGGTGTTATGATAATTCGATAACACTAGGTGATACAGTAATTATTAATAACGATTCTCCAAGGGAAACATAGCCTTTGGGACGAATTGTTGAAGTATGCCCAGGCAGATATGTTGTGGTTATTGTTCAAGGAAGGCTGAGTTTGTGTCCAGTAAACACATCAGTTCCCCGTGAGGCGAACAGTGAGGCCATAGAAGAACAGTCATGCAAGATTTAGATACTGTCATCTTCCCACGGACACTGTCATTGTCCTATAGGCATTGTCATCCTCCCCTAGACACTGTCATCCTCCCCTAGACACTGTCATCCTCCCCTAGACATTGTCCTCCTCCCCTAGACACTGTCATCCTCCCCTAGACACTGTCATCCTCCCCTAGACACTGTCATCCTCCCTAGACATTGTCATCCTCCCCTAGACACTGTCATCCTCCCCTAGACACTGTCATCCTCCCCTAGACACTGTCATCCTCCCCTAGACACTGTCATCCTCCCCTAGACACTGTCATCCTCCCCTAGACACTGTCATCCTCCCCTAGACATTGTCATCCTCCCCTAGACACTGTCATCCTCCCCTAGACACTGTCATCCTCCCCTAGACACTGTCATCCTCCCCTAGACACTGTAGTCTTCCCTCAAGCGAGGTTCTTTGACGCCTGCAAGGAAGCTTTTGTTCCAAGAAATAGACCTGGCCTTCCTTTCTTTGAATAGAACACAACTGCCTCCATAGAATAGAAACTACTGGCCCATGCGAGGCAGGTCCAATTCTCCCACCGGCTTTAAACCATTGTTTTAACCTAGTCAGGTCAGTCACGTTCACTTACGGGAGGAGCACGGCATCTGACCTAGTACCACAAACTGGAGAGTTTACCTGGAGAGAGTTCCGGGGGTCAACGCCCCGCAGCCCGGTCTGTGACCAGGCCTCCTGGTGGATCAGAGCCTGATCAACCAGGCTGTTGCTGCTGGCTGCACGCAAACCAACGTACGAGCCACAGCCCGGCTGATCAGGAACTGACTTTAGGTGCTTGTCCAGTGCCAGCTTGAAGACTGCCAGGGGTCTGTTGGTAATCCTCCTTATGTGTGCTGGGAGGCAGTTGAACAGTCTCGGGCCCCTGACACTTATTGTATGGTCTCTTAACGTGCTAGTGACACCCTGCTTTTCATTGGGGGGATGGTGCATCGTCTGCCAAGTCTTTTGCTTTCGTAGTGAGTGATTTTCGTGTGCAAGTTCGGTACTAGTCCCTCTAGGATTTTCCAGGTGTATATATCATGTATCTCTCCCTCCTGCGTTCCAGGGAATACAGGTTTAGGAACCTCAAGCGCTCCCAATAATTGAGGTGTTTTATCTCCGTTATGCGCGCCGTGAAAGTTCTCTGTACATTTTCTAGGTCGGCAATTTCACCTGCCTTGAAAGGTGCTGTTAGTGTGCAGCAATATTCCAGCCTAGATAGAACAAGTGACCTGAAGAGTGTCATCATGGGCTTGGCCTCCCTAGTTTTGAAGGTTCTCATTATTCATCCTGTCATTTTTCTAGCAGATGCGATTGATACAATGTTATGGTCCTTGAAGGTGAGATCCTCGACATGATCACTCAAAGGTCTTTGACGTTGGTGTTTCGCTCTATTTTGTGGCCAGAATTTGTTTTGTACTCTGATGAAGATTTAATTTCCTCATGTTTACCATATCTGAGTAATTGAAATTTCTCATCGTTGAACTTCATATTGTTTTCTGCAGCCCACTGAAAGATTTGGTTGATGTCCGCCTGGAGCTTTGCAGTGTCTGCAATGGAAGACACTGTCATGCAGATTCGGGTGTCATCTGCAAAGGAAGACACGGTGCTGTGGCTGACATCCTTGTCTATGTCGGATATGAGGATGAGGAACAAGATGGGAGCGAGTACTGTGCCTTGTGGAACAGAGCTTTTCACCGTAGCTGCCTCGGACTTTACTCTGTTGACGACTACTCTCTGTGTTCTGTTAGTGAGGAAATTATAGATCCATCGACCGACTTTTCCTGTTATTCCTTTAGCACGCATTTTGTGCGCTATTACGCCATGGTCACACTTGTCGAAGGCTTTTGCAAAGTCTGTATATATTACATCTGCATTCTTTTTGTCTTCTAGTGCATTTAGGACCTTGTTGTAGTGATCCAATAGTTGAGACAGACAGGAGCGACCTGTTCTAAACCCATGTTGCCCTGGGTTGTGTAACTGATGGGTTTCTAGATGGGTGGTGATCTTGCATCTTGAGGACCCTTTTCAAAGATTTTTATGATATGGGATGTTAGTGCTATTGGTCTGTAGTTCTTTGCTGTTGCTTTACTGCCCCCTTTGTGGAGTGAGGCTATGTCTGTTGTTTTTAGTAACTGTGGGACGACCCCCGTGTCCATGCTCCCTCTCCATAGGATGAAAAGGCTCGTGATAGGGGCTTCTTGCAGTTCTTGATGAACACAGAGTTCCATGAGTCTGGCCCTGGGGCAGAGTGCATGGGCATGTCATTTATCGCCTGTTCGAAGTCATTTGGCGTCAGGATAACATCGGATAGGCTTGTGTTAATCAAATTTTGTGGCTCTCTCATAAAAAATTCATTTTGATCTTCGACTCTCAGTCTGGTTAGCGGCTTGCTAAAAAACTGAGTCATATTGGGACTTAAGTAGCTCACTCATTTCCTTGCTGTCATCTGTGTAGGACCCATCTTGTTTAAGTAGGGGCCCAATACTGGACGTTGTTCTCGATTTTGATTTGGCATAGGAGAAGAAATACTTTGGGTTTCTTTCGATTTCATTTATGGCTTTTAGTTCTTCCCGCGATTCCTGACTCCTAAAGGATTCTTTTAGCTTAAGTTCGATGCTTGCTATTTCTCTGACCAGTGTCTCCCTACGCATTTCAGATATATTGACCTCTTTTAGCCGCTCTGTTATTCTTTTCCGTCGCCTGTAAAGGGAGCGCCCTGTCTCTTTCTATTTTACATCTACTCCTCCTTTTTCTTAGAGGAATAAGCCTTGTGCATACATCGAGTGCCACCGAGTTAATCTGTTCTAGGCATAAGTTGGGGTCTGTGTTGCTTAGTATATCTTCCCAGCTTATATCGGTTAGGACTTGGTTTACTTGGTCCCACTTTATGTTTTTGTTATTGAAGTTGAATTTGGTGAATGCTCCCTCGTGACTAATCTCATTATGTCGGTCTGGGGCTCCGCGCATACATGACTGAACCTCAATTATGTTGTGATCTGAGTATATTGTTTTTGATATGGTGACATTTCTTATCAGATCATCATTGTTAGTGAAGATGAGGTCTAGTGTATTCTCCAGTCTAGTAGGCTCTATTATTTGCTGGTTTAAATTGAATTTTGTGCAGAGATTTAAAAGCTCGCGTGAGTGTGAGTTTTCATCAGAGCTGCCTCCTGGTGTTATTACTGCAACAATATTATTTGCTATATTCCTCCATTTTAGGTGCCTTAAGTTGAAATCCCCCAGGAGCAAGATGTTGGGTGCAGGAGCTGGAAGATTTTCCAGACAGTGGTCAATTTTTAACAGCTGTTCCTGGAATTGCTGGGATGTTGCATCCGGAGGCTTGTAGACTACCACAATGACTAGGTTTTGGTTCTCGACCTTTACTGCTAAAACTTCCACTACATCATTTGTGGCATTTAGCAGTTCTGTGCAAACAAGTGACTCTGCAATGTACAGGCCAACCCCCCCCCCCTTTTGCCTGTTCACTCTGTCACATCTGTATAGGTTGTAACCTGGGATCCATATTTCGTTGTCCAAGTGATCCTTTATGTGGGTCTCAGTGAAAGCCGCGAACATTGCCTTTGCCTCTGCAAGCAGTCCACGGATGAAAGGTATTTTGTTGTTTGTTGCTGGCTTTAGACCCTGTATATTTGCCAAGAAGAATGTTATCGGACTGGTGGTATTGTTGGTACTGGGGGAGGGGGGATTTTTTTTCCGGCATTAGTATCTGTATCTGTTGGTTTGGAGTGGAGGCCATCGACTGTGGTTCCACTCCAGGAATGACTGGATTTGGTGTACGATTTCTGCCATTTCCTGCCAGTTTTTTTTCCTTCCTGGCACTAAAAAACCTCTCCCTCTTGAGTGGCTGTGGCTATCCAGGTTTTCTCATGGCCTGGAAGTTTTGTATCTTTTTGTCCCCTTTAGATGGTATGCCTTACAATTTAAGTTATAGCACAGTCTTTCCTGTACTGAAGAGGTACACAGTTCAGGGTGAAAAAGCTTACAGGAAGGGAGTTTGCATTTTCCTGTTGTCATATGGGCATGGCATTTTCTAGGGTGGTCATAGTTGCACGTCCCATCTGTTTTTCCAGATTTCCCATGCCAGCAGATACCAAGTGCACAGGCTTGGTTTCCGTTTGCCTTGGGTTTCTGTGACTGTATTCCCTGTGGTGCATGTTTCCCTGTCTTACTTCTATCCTCCCTAGCACCAACAATGGAGCTCCCACCAGTTGTTTTTGGTAATATATCCTCACTATTGCTAGTGGAGTCCTCTTGTTTGCTATTTCCTGCGGTATTTCTAGTTTGCAATATTGGTTTTATCTTATCTTTGACTACACTTGTTTCCCTACTATGGCTCCTGTCCCCTATGAGGTCATTTATATGTATTCCTTCCTGCGTATAATTCCCGACTACCTGGACAAAATCTCCAGCTTCACCATTACTGTCTCCCAGGACAGCATCTCCAGCTTCACCATTACTGTCTCCCAGGACAGCATCTCCAGCTTCACCATTACTGTCTCCCAGGACAGCACCTCCAGCTTCACCATTACTGTCTCCAGGACAGCACCTCCAGCTTCACCATTACTGTCTCCCAGGACAGCACTATCAGCCCCACATTTACTGACTACCAGGACATCATCTCCAGCCTTACAGTTTCTGACTACATGGCCAGTATCAAGGGCAGTACCATTCAGCCCAGACTTTTTATGTTCCCATCTGTTATAGAAAGCTTCCAGGTTTTCTATGAAAGCAGCTTTGATGTTGACCTCTTTTAATACCCTTGTGATTTTAGTCCACAGATTTATCTCATTTGGGCATACCCAAAAACACTTCCCTGTTTTAATACTGCTTGTAGCTAGTTCTTGGATATCTGCACAAGGGGCGTGACACCAATTTCCACAAAAATGACAATTTATGCATGTGGAAGCCCGTTTGTTTGACTGACCACAGACTACACACAGCTTCATAATGATTTGAATGGTTGATTTACTGCAATTCTACTAGAAACCTCTTGAATATTCTATTAATAACCTCCTTAAATGAAGCTCTAGCTATTTGTGTTTCTGTTTCTAACTGTTCTAACTTTTAAAAATACGAAACATCTTAGCTTCTATAACGGTAGTCGGGAGTTTGTGCTAAGTCATCTGAAGATCTACAAGAACTTGAAGAACAAGAAGTTCCACAAAGAAGCCAATATACATCACATCATGTGAAGTATGACTTACTCGAAGGACCACCACACTAGCCACAGCCAACTGGAATAAACCAATTGTTCTCAACTATGTTGACTGCCTATTAATGTAGTGCTGCTGTTGTCATACAGAGTGTTGGCTCTCATAGGGAATTTGGAGCACGCACCAACAACTGGGCCTCTACCCTTCAAACTGTTTGTTATAATACTTGCACTCAAATGCGTCCATGTATAAAAGGTTGACACTTTAATTGCAATTGATTCTTTGTCATCCCTAAATGCTCTCAAGTATTAATTGGGCTGGAGTCGGAGTGCACCTTCAGTGGATTCCGTCTCAAACTGGTCTTCAGATACAGGATAGAACTGATGAATTGTCATATCCTATCATATATGACTTTGTATTACGTACACAGGTAAGAATGGCCTGCGAGACCTGGTTGTAATGGGAATATGAAGCAAACAAAACTTAGTAGTAGACAATTAAATATATTTGCCTTCACCAGATATATACAAATATGTATGCTATGTACAAATATAATAGTAAGTGTACACCACGGTGACATATGGCAAAGCAGTTGTCAGAGAAAGTGCACCATACTCAACCAGCAGCTAGGCAAGTCTGCCAGTGCTTACCGCAAATGAACCAAATTGCTTCAACTTTCCAGGCTTGCCTGTGATTGGCCAATGAACTAAGGTACTGATTTAATGATGGGTACCCTGTCACTCTTTAAACCCTTAGCACCTGGTTCGCTGGTTAGAAGGCAGTCTATATGGAAGAGTGACATACGCCGAAAAATTGTAACTTACTCTTTGCATGCCACACTTTGCCAATTCAAAGAGGGAGAGGATTACAGTCTTTGGATGTCATTTAGTAGTTTCAGAACAATAATACGAAAAGAACTGCAATTGAACTTCATTGATTTGAGATTAGGGGAGACTGACAGCAATCAGTCCATCTATCATCATTCCATCATGCAGGAGGAGCCACATGTCTATGGTGCATCCAACAAAATAAGCAGACTCTTGGATGTCACTACCGCCCGGCTCCGGCTGGGTTACAAGTATCTATGGCAGGTTAAATCACCACCACCAGATGTAGACCAAACGAAATGTAAACTTTGCCAGAGGGACTATTGTCACACCCTGCGTCATTATGTAATGGAATGTAATATAATTAATAAATTCAGAGACAACTCACTCAGAAATACTCAAGAAATTTCAAAGTATTGTATCCACAGTGGTATATTTACCTGGAGTTTACCTGGAGAGAGTTCCGGGGGTCAACGCCCCCGCGGCCCGGTCTTCCAATTCCCGGTTTTCCAATTCTGGAAAAATACCCTGACTTTGCTAAACTGTAAATAACGTATTACCACTTTAACTTCGTGTGTACTCACTGCGATCTTCTTTGCCCTTCCCCAGTCCTCATGACTTTGCACTTGGTGGGGGTTGAACTCCAGGAGCCAGTTGCTGGAGAAGGCCTGCAGCCTGTCAAGATCCCTTTGTAGTTCTGCATGGAACTCGTCCGATTGAATTCTTCTCATCAACTTCACATCATCTGCAAACAGGGACACTTCCGAGTCTATTCATTCCGTCATGTCGTTCACAAATACCAGAAACAGCACCGGTCCTAGAACTGACCCTTGTGGAACCCTGCTCGTCACAAGTGCCCACTCTGACACCTCGCCACGTACCATGACTCGCTGTTGTCTTCCTGACAGGTATTCCCTAATCCATTGCAGTGCCTTCCCTGTTATCCCCGCATAGTCCTCAGCTTTTGTACTAATCTCTTGTGTGGAACTGTGTCAAACGCCTTCTTACAGTCCAAGAAAACGCAATCTACCCACCCCTCTCTTCGTCTTACTGCTGTTACCCTGTCATAGAACTCCAGTAGGTTTGTGACACAGGATTTCCCATCCCTGAAACCGTGCTGGCTGTCGTTGATAAGTTAGTTCCTTTCTATGTGCTCCACCATTCATGATAATCTTCTCCATAACTTTCCATTCTGTACATGTCAGTGACACTGGTCTGTAGTTTAATGTTTCGTGTCTGTCTCGTCTTTTAAAAATTGGGACTACATTCGCTGTCTTCCATACCTCAGGTAGTCGCCCTGTGTCATGCCAGTCATACTAGCCAACACTGTTAATGCCGAATTGCAGAAAATATCTATCTGGATGATGACAAATAAGCTTACCCTCAGTACTGACAAAATCTATTTCATTCAGTTTGGAAACAGAGCTACAAATGTTCCACTTAACATAACGCTAAATGGATCGCCCATCACAAGACTCACAGAGAGAAAATTCCTACAAATCTACCTTGACAGTAGCCTCAAATTCCAGACACATATACAACAAATTTCTAAGATCTCTAAATCAGTAGGCATACTATCAAAGATACGGTACTATGTTCCACAATCAGCTCTCCTTACACTGTATCACTCACTCATCTACCCTTACCTCACATACGGAATTTGTGTATGGGGATCAACATCATTAAATCACCTAAGACCACTAATAACCCAACAAAAGGCTGCAGTCAGAATGGTAACAAATTCCCACTTCCAACAGCATACTCCACCAATATTCAAAAGTCGAAAACTGCTCGCCATTAAGAACATCCATATGTATTCATGTGCCTACTACATACATAGAACAATACACGCAAACATAAACCCTCCACTCAAACTTCTCCTCACCAACCTTAACAGGTCACACGACCATAACACAAGACACAGATCTCTTTGTGATGTACCCAGTGTACATATCAAACTGTTTAAAAGCTCTACGCACATAAAGGGCCCCAAAATTTGGAGTTCATTACCAGAAAATACTAAAGTAACCAGGTCTTAACACCAATTTAAGACTTCTCAAAAACCACCTACTTATTCTAAACTAAATACTCAATATTTAACTTTACCAAAAAATCTCCCATTTACTTGAAAACTAGAAGTCCGAAGTTCATACATTATTAATACTACATTGTAGTATAAATACCTACCCAAAACAATACTGTCTTACACCCAGTTGTAACATTCTCAGACTGTAAACTTTCAACAACTCACAATGTTATATTCCCATAATGTAATTTCAATATTTATTATTGAAACTATTGTAATTTGAGTAAAATTGCTGTCTACTATAAATAAAAACATATGTACAATTTAAACAAACTATGATCAATTTCTTTATTATTAAGTAGTCTGTAAACCATTAAATTAATTGTGTCCATAATGCCCAGGCATGATAGTGGTTCTTTGTACTGCAACTCATTATTGTAATTTCATAATTTCAATGTAATCTTGCAAAGAAATATAATTTGTTTGTATGTTTGAAGATTGTTGTTAGTGGTACACACAGTGCCTCTCCTCCCTCTCTCAGTACCCATGGAGAGATTTTATCCGGCTCCATCGCCTTTGAGGTATCTAGCTCAGCAGCCTCTTCACTTCTTTCTCGGTTGTATAAATTGTGGCCTGGTGGCTAAAGCTCCCGCTTCACACACGGAGGGCCCGGGTTCGATTCCCGGCGGGTGGAAACATTTCGACACGTTTCCTTACACCTATTGTCCTGTTCACCTAGCAGCAAATAGGTACCTGGGTGTTAGTCGACTGGTGTGGGTCGCATCCTGGGGGACAAGATTAAGGACCCCAATGGAAATAAGCTAGACAGTCCTCGATGACGCACTGACTTTCTTGGGTTATCCTGGGTGGCTAACCCTCCGGGGTTAAAAATCCGAACGAAATCTTATCTTATCTTATCACTTGGTGGTGTACCCCACCTCTCTATCTTTCTGGAGTCACTTCTGTTTCCTCTGTGAACACTTCTTTGAATCTCACGTTGAGCTCCTCATACTTCGTGGTCGTTTCTTGTGATCTTCCCTCCTTCCTTCCTCAGCCTGATTACCTGGTCCTTGACTGTTGTTTTCCTCTTGATGACGTTAGACTTCCCTTCTTACCTGTGCATATTCATTTCTGGCTTTACGACTGCTCTCCTTATTCTACTGGGTCCTTTGCCTTCTATACTTCTTCCATTCTCTAGCACACTTAGTTTTGGCCTCTCTACACCTTTGGGTGAACCAAGGGCTCATCCTGGCTTTCTTGTTGCATAACAACATTAAAAAAAATTATATTCTCAAGGATATATAATACATTTGTGTTTTCTTAAAATAATTCAAGGTCAATAAAACACAAACTCCAGCATAAATTTATGGACCTGAGACAGCGACATCTGTTATTATTCCAACACGCAGGAAGAACATACAAAAAAGTCGACACTCTTACATATTTCGGTACAAATACCTCTGGAAGTTTGCAAAATTTCCAGAGGTATTTGCTAGCAGAACTATTATGATACTTGGAGTCATAATACATGTGAATGCGAAAGATTTCCAGAACTGGGAAAAATTCTTTCACAGAAGCACAAGAAATCTTCTCTTGGCGATGAGGATGAGAGGTTCTTGCACAGGTGAGGGACATGAGGAACCAAGCGCTAGCTCCTAGCATCTGTCAGGCACCTTCACACCTGACAATGGAAAGCAGTATAAATATATGACAGGCAATAATTTTTATTTTCACTTAATTTAGCAATACTGGATATATCAACAATGTGTTGCTGTCCTTTGCTATATGATAGCTATATAGTGTAAACAAAAGTCAGCTGTTTCTCCACCATATTCCATCATACAAGATGGGTGTTGTGATAGAAACACAGGCCTTATCTCTAGGCTTTATTGAACATAGAATCTTCATAGTACTTCTGCAACAACAAAATATAATGACTAGTACATCTAATAATGGCTTCTACAGGGATGGTGATGTCTTGCATATGTCAAGAGAAAAGTTATAACTACAGGCCACATATTTAAACTCACCATGTAATCTGCATCGCTGATAAATGGATAAAGTAAGAGAGAATCACACACCATGTGTTGGTGCCCATGACACACACCAAACTGTTGTTGTTGTTAAGGGCCTAGAGGTGGTGCAGTATTATCCTGCTGCTGCTCCCCACAGGACCAGTATCACTACAATGGGTTACATATATAGTCTCGAAATTCGTCATCCAGAGCTGAGTGTTCAGTAGAGCAATGAGGATAACATCAATATTACAGCAGAGGTTCATCAACTATGGTGCTGGAGTTATTATCTCTTGGGGATTATCATTACTGAAGACAGTCCGTCTTCAGCACAGGACAAATGGATTTTTATGAAGATATTTTCCATTATCACAAAGTAGGGCAACGGAAATTATATATAGGATTAGAAAAAATACAGGGTCGGCGAAAGAAATTTAAATGTATTTAAATATACAAGGCGAAATCACTACAAACCATATTTGTAATGTGATGAATGGTTTTGAAAACCGACAAGTTGAAGAATTGAGACACTTATGCAACACATGGGAATCTATTGAAGAAAACGTTTCACCACACAGTGGCTTCATCAGTCCAATACAAAGTAGAAATGGGTAAGGAGAGTAGAAGTTTGAGGAAATCAGTCCCTCAACCTGGAATCGATGTGTTCAGTCCATCACTCTTGTAGGAGTGAGTGATGGACTGAACACATCGATTCCAGGTTGAGGGACTGATTACCTCAAACTTCTACTCTCCTTACCCATTTCTTCTTTGTATTGGATGATGAAAGCCACTGTGTGGCGAAACGTTTTCTTCAATAAAGATTCCCATGTGTTGCATAAGTGTCTCAATTATTCATATTTGTAATAGCCTCGCGACAGCCATCCTGAGCATCATGATCATAAGATAAGATTTTCTTCGGATTTTTAACCCCGGAGGGTTAGCCACCCAGGATAACCCAAGAAAGTCAGTGCGTCATCGAGGACTGTCTAACTTATTTCCATTGTGGTCCTTAATCTTGTCCCCCAGGATGCGACCCACACCAGTCGACTAACACCCAGGTACCTATTTGCTGCTAGGTGAACAGGACAACAGGTGTAAGGAAATGTGTCGAAATGTTTCTACCCGCCGGGAATCGAACACGGGTCCCTTCCGTGTGTGATGCGGGTGCTTTAGCCACCAGGCCACCGGGCCACCGGGCACCAGGCTTCACTTGTTACTACGCAATACTTCTAACGGATTGTTGGCCTGACCCAACTGGACGTTGGGAGAAATAAGATGACTGCGCCATACATTAGTTTATCAGGACCAGGTTGCTATGCAAGTTTATCAGGGACAGGTTGCTACGCAAGGGTTTTATCAGGGACCAGGTTGCTACGCAAGTTTACAGGGACCAGGTTGCTACGCAAGTTTATCAGGGTCCGGGTAGACTACGCAAAGTTTATCAGGGACAGGTTGCATAACGCAAGGTTTATCAGGGACCAGGTTTGCTACGCAAGTTAGATCAAGGGAACCTGGTTGTACGCAAGTTTAATCAGGGGACCAGGTTGCCTACGCAAGTTTATCAGGGGGCAGGTTTGTTGCTACGCAAGTTTATCAGGGGACCAGGTTGCTACGCATTTTATCAGGGGACCAGGTTGTATGCAAGTTTATCAGGGACCAGGTTTGTATGGCAAGTTTATCTGGGACCAGTGTTGCTATTGCAAGTTTATCAGGGACCAGGTTTGCTATGCCAGTTTATCAGGGACTGGTTGCTAGCAAGTTTACCAGGACAGGGTTGCTACGCAAGTTATCATGGGACCAGGTTGCTACGCAAGTTTATCAGGGACCAGGTTGCTATGCAGTTTATCAGGGTAAAAAACCAGGTTTTGCTAAGCAAGTTTATCAGGGACCAGGTTGCTACGCATGTTAATCAGGGACCAGGTTGCTACGCAAGTTTATCAGGGACCAGGGTTGCTACGCAAAGTTTTATCAGGGACCAGGGCTACGCAAAAGTTTTATCAGGGACCAGGTTGCTACGCAAGTTTTATCAGGGACCAGGGTTGCTAGCAAGTTTATCAGGGCCCAGGTTTGCCTACGCAAGTTAATCAGGGACCAGGTTGCTACGCAAGTTTTTCAGGGGACCAGGTTGCTATGCATTGTTTATCAGGGACCAGGTTGCTTGCAAGATTATCTGGGACCAGGTTGCTATCAAGTTTTATCAGGGACCAGGTTGCTATGCAAGTTTATCAGGGACCAGGTTGCTAGGCAAGTTTACCAGGACCAGGTTGCTACGCAAGTTTATCAGGGACCAGGTTGCTACGCAAGTTTATCAGGGACCAGGTTGCTAGGCAAGTGTTTATCAGGGACCAGGGTTGACTACGCAAGTTTATCAGGGACCAGGTTTGCTACGACAAGTTTTATCAGGGACAGGTTGCTACGCAAGTTTATCAGGGACCAGGTTGCTACGCAAGTTTATAGGGCAAGGTTGCTACGCAGTTTTCTGGGGACCAGGTTGCTACGCAAGTTTATCAGGGACCAGGTTGCTACGCAAGTTTATCAGGGACCAGGTTGCTACGCAAGTTTATCAGGGACCAGGTTGCTACGCAAGTTTATCAGGGCAGGTTGACTACGCACGTTTATCAGGGACCAGGTTGCTAGCAAGTTTATCAGGGACCAGGTTTGCTATTGCAAGTTTATCTCAGGGACCAGGTTGCTATGCAAAGTTTATCAGGGACCAGGTTGCTAGCAGTTTATCAGGGACGGTTGCTATGCAAGTTTTCAGGGACCAGGTTGCTAGGCAAGTTTTATCAGGGACCCAGGTTGTACGCAAGTTTATCAGGGACCGGTTTGCTATGCAAGTTGTATCAGGGACAGGTGCTATGCAAGGTTATCAGGGGACCAGGTTGCTATGCAAGTTTATCAGAGACCAGGTGCTATGCTAGTTTATCAGGGACAGGGTGCTATGCATGTTTAATCAGGGACAGGTTGCTATGAAGTTTATCAGGGACCAGGTTGCTATTGCAAGTTTATCAGGGGCCAGGTTGCTATTGCAAGTTTTATCAGCGACCAGTTGCTACGCAAGTTTATCAGGGACCAGGTTGCCTACCGGCAAGTTTATCAGGGACCCAGGTTGCTATGCTAGTTTATCAGGGACAGGTTGTGCTAAGCAAGTTTATCAGGGACCAGGTTTGCTATGAAGTTTTCAGGGACCAGGTTGCTACGCAAGTTTATCAGGGACAAGGTTGCTATGGCAAGTTTTATCAGGGACAGGTTGTTATGCAAGGATTTATCCAGGGGCCAGGTTGACTACGCATGTTTAATCAGGACCAGGTTGCTATGCAAGTTTTATCAGGGACAGGTTGCTATGCAAGTTCTATCAGGGGCAGCAGGATGCTATGCAAGTTTCTCAGGGAACCAGGTTGCTATGCAAGTTTATCAGGGGCCAGGTTGCTATGCAAGTTTATCAGGGACCAGGTTGCTATGCAAGTTTATCAGGGACCAGGTTGCTATGCAAGTTTATCAGGGACCAGGTTGCTATGCAAGTTTATCAGGGACCAGGTTGAGTTGCTATGCAAAGTTTTTCAGGGACCAGGTTGTATGCAAGTTTATCAGGGGCAGGTTGTATGGCAAGTTTACAGGGGACCCGGTTTGCTAGGCAAGTTTATCAGGGGGCCTGGTTGCTTGCAAGTTTTCAGGACCAGGTTGCTACTATGCAAGTTTATCAGGGGCCCATGGGTGCTTGCTATGCAAGTTTATCAGGGGCCAGGTTTTGCTAAGCAAGTTTATCAGGGACCCGGTTGCATAGGCAGGTTTATCAGGGACCAGGTTGCTAGGTCCAAGTTCTCAGGGACCAGGTGCTATGCTAGTTTATCAGGGGCAGGTTGCTACGCCAAGTTTTATCAGGGGCCAGGTTTGTACGCAAGTTTATCAGGGACAGGTTGCTAGGGCAAGTTTATAGGGGACAGGTTCTACGCAATTTATCAGGCCCGGTTGCTAGGCAAGTTTATCCAGGGAACAGGTTGCTAAGCAAGTTTATCAGGGACCAGGTTTGCTACGCAAGTTTATCAGGGACCAGGTTGCTATTCAAGTTTTTCCGGACCAGTTGCTTGCAAGTTTATCAGGGACCAGGTTGCTACGCAAGTTTATCAGGGACCAGGTTGCTACGGCATGTTTTATTCAGGGAACCAGGTTGCTACGCAAGTTTATTTCAGGGACCAGGTTGCCTACGACAAGTTTATCAGGGACCAGGTTGCTACGCAAGTATATCAGGACCAGGTTATTGCTACGCAAGTTTATCAGGGACCAGGTTGCTAGGCAAGTCTATCAGGGACCAGGTTGTACGCAAGTTTTTATCAGGGACCAGGTTGCTACGCAAGTATATCTGGGGACCAGGTTGCTACGCAAGGTTTATCAGGTGACCAGTTTGCTACGCAAGATTATCAGGACTAGGTTTGCTATGCAAGTTTATCCGGGACCAGGTTGCTATGCAAGTTTATCAGGGACCAGGTTGGCTACGCAAGTTATCTGGGACCAGGTTGCTACCGCAAAAGTTTATCAGGGACCGGTTTGCTACGCAAGTTTTCAGGGGCCGGTTTGCTACGCTAGTGTATCACCTGGAAAATCCTAGAGGGACTTGTACGAAATGGAACACGAAACTCACTCACTACGAAAGCCAAAAGACTTGGCAGACGATGCTCCATCCCCCCAATGAAAAGCAGAGGTGTCACTAGCACGTTATTACGAGGGACCATACAATAAGTGTTGTCAGGGGGAACGAGGGGACTGTTCAACTGGCCTCCCAGCACACATAATGGGGGATTTCCAACAGACCCATGGCAGTCTTCAAGCGGCACTGGACAGCACCTAAAGTCAGTTCATGATCGCCGGGCGTGGGCTCTTACGTACGTTGGTTTGCGTGCAAGCCAGCTGCACAGCCTGGTTGATCAGGCGCTGATCCACCAGGGGCCTGGGCACAGACCGGGGCCGCGGGGGCCGTTGACCCCCGAAACTCTTCCAGGGTAAACTCCAGGTATTCAGGGGCCAGGTTTTGATACGTAAGTTTATCAGGGACCAGGTTGTACGCAAGTTTATAGTGGACAGGTTGTACGGCCAGTTTATCAGGGGCAAGGTTGGGCTCGCAAGCTTTATCAGGGGCAAGGGTTGCTACGGCATGTTTATCAGGAGACCAGGTTGACTACGCAAGTTTATCAGGGGACCAGGTTGCTACGCAAGTTTATCATGGGGCCAGGTTGCTACGCATAGTTTATCAGGGGCCAGGTTTGCTACGCAAGTTTTATCAGGGACCAGGTTGCTACGCAAGTTTATCAGGGACCAGGTTTGAACGCAAAGTTTATCAGGGACCAGGTTGCTACGCAAGTTTATCAGGGGAGGTTTTGCTACGCAAGTTTATCAGGGGCCAGGTTGCAACGCAAGTTTTCAGAAGCCAGGTTGCTTTACGCATGTTTATCAGGGGCCAGCAGGTTGTACGCAAGTTTATCAGGGGCCAGGTTTGCTACGCAAGTTTATCAGGAAGCCAGGTTGCTACGCAAGTTTATCAGGGGCCAGGTTGCTACGCAAGTTTATCAGGGGGCCTGGGTTGCCAGGTTGCTACCTAGTTTATCAGGGGCCAGGTTGCTACGGCAAGTTTTCAGGGGCCAGGTGCTACGCACGTTATCAGGGGCCAGGTTGCTCGCAAGTTTATCAGGGCCAGGTTTGCTACGCAAGTTTATCAGGAGCAGGTTGCTCGAGTTTATAGGGGCCAGGGTGCTACGCAAAAGTTTATCAGGGACCCCGCTTGCTACGCAAGTTTATCAGGGACCAGGTTGCTACACAAGTTTTCAGGGGACCAGGTTGCTACGCAAGTTTTATCAGGGAACCAGGTTGCTACGCAAGTTTATCAAGGGACCAGGTTGCTATGCAAGTTTATCAGGGGCCAGGTTTGCTACGCCAAGTTTAATCAGGGACCATGGTTGCTATGCAGTTTATCAGGGGACCAGGTGGGCTATGCAAGTTTATCAGGGACCAGGATGCTATGCAAGTTTATCCAGGATCAGTTGCTATGCAGTTTTTCAGGGACAGGTTGCTATGCAAGTTTATCAGGGACCAGGTTGCCTCGCAAGTTTTCAGGGACCAGGTTGCTACGCAAGTTTATCATGGGCCAGGTTGCTACGCCAAGTTTATCAGGGGAACAAGTTGCTTACGCAAGTTTATCATGGGGCCAGGTTGCTACGCAAAGATTTATCAGGGGCCAGGTTGCTACGCAAGTTTTTCCAGGGGCCAGGTTGCCTACGCAAGTTTATCAGGCTGGCCAGGGTTGCTACGCACAATTTATCAGGGGGAACAGGGTTGCTTACGCAAGTTTTATCCGGGACCAGGTTTTGTTAGCAAGTTTATCAGGGGCCATGGTTGCTACGCAAGGTTTATCAGGGGACCCAGGTTGCTACGCAAGTTATCAGGGACCAGGTGCTACGCAAGTTATCGGCTTCAGGTTCTACGCACGTTTTATCAGGGGCAGGTTGGCTACGCCAAGTTTATCAGGGGCCAGGGTTGCTACGCTAGTTTGTCAAGGACCAGGTTGCTACGCAAAATTTATCAGGGACCAGGTGCTACGCAAGTTTATCAGAAGCCAGGTGTTGACTTACGCAAGTTTATCAGGGGCCAGGTTTCGCTACCGCAAGTTTATCAGGGGCCAGGTTGCCTACGCAAGTTTATCAGGGGCCAGGTTTGCTAGCAAGTTTAATCAGGGACCAGGGTTTTGCTACGCACGATTATCAGGGGCCAGGTTGCTACGCAAGTTTATCAGGGGCCAGGTTGCTACGGCAAGTTTATCAGGGGCCAGGTTGCTATGCAAGTTTTTTCGGACAGGTTGCCTACGCAAGTTTATCAGGGACCAGGTTCTACGCAAGGGTTATATCAGGGGCCAGGTTTGCTTACGCAAGTTTTTCAGGGGCCAGGTTGCTACGCAAGTTTATCTGGGGCCAGGTAGCTACGCAAGTTTATCAGGGACCAGGTGGCTACGCAAGTCTTATCAGGGGCCAGGTTGCTACGCAAGTTTATCAGAAGCAGGTTGCTACGCAAAGTTTATCAGGGACCAGGTTGCATACGCAAGTTATCAGGGACCAGGTTGCTACGCAAGTTTATCAGGGGCCAGGTTGGCTACGCAAGTTTATCAGGGAACAGGTTGCTACTCAAGTTTATCAGGGACCAGGTTGCTACGCAAGGTTTATCAGGGCCAGGTTGCCTACGCAAGTTTATCAGGGACCAGGTTGCTACGCAAGTTATCAGGACCAGGTTGCTATGCATATGTTTATCAGGGACCAGGTTGATACGCAAGTTTTTCAGGGACCAGGTTGCTACGAAGTTTATCAGGGACCAGGTTGTACGCACGTTTATCAGGGGCAGGTTTCTACGCAAGTTTATCTGGGACCAGGTTGCTACGCAAAGTTTTATCAGCGGACCAGGTTGCTACGCAAGTTTATGTCAGAGAAAGCCAGGTTGTCTACGCAAGTTTATCAGAAGCAGGTTTTCTACCGCAAGTTTATCAGGGGCCAGGTTGCTGCAAGTTTATCAGGGGCCAGGTTGCTACGCAAGTTTATCAGGAGCCAGGTTGCTACGAAGTTTATCTGGGGCCCAGGTTGCTACGCAAGTTTATAGGGGACCAGCTTGCTCACGAAGTGTAT
The DNA here is from genome assembly GCF_026875155.1 of Cherax quadricarinatus. Classification (NCBI taxonomy): domain Eukaryota; kingdom Metazoa; phylum Arthropoda; class Malacostraca; order Decapoda; family Parastacidae; genus Cherax; species Cherax quadricarinatus. Next base: position 33,116,076 of record NC_069458.1, on the reverse strand, counting down.
CAGGGACCAGGTTTGCTATACACAAGTTTATCAGGGGGGGGACAGGTTGCTACGCAAGTTTATCAGGGGACCAGGTTGTACGCAGTTTATCAGGGACCAGGTTGCTATGCAAGTTTATCAGGGGCCAGGTTGCTACGCAAGTTTATCAGGGACCAGGTTGCTATGCAAGTTTATCAGGGACCAGGATGCTATGCAAGTTTATCAGGGACCAGGTTGCTATGCAAAGGATTTATCAGGGATCAGGTTGCTATGCAGTTTATCAGGGGACAGGTTGTATGCTAGTTTATCGGGACCAGGTTGCTTACGCAAGTTTATCTGGGACCAGGTTGTGCTACGCAAGTTTATCAGGGGCCGGTTGCTACGCAAGTTTATCCGGGCACAAAGTTGCTACGCAAGTTTATCAGGGGGCCAGGGTGGTTGCTACGCAAGTTTATTCGGGGCCAGGTTGTACGCAAGTTTATCAGGGGCCAGGTTTGCTACGCTAAAGTTATCAGGGGCCAGGTTGCTACGCATATTTATCAGGGCCCAGGATGCTACGCAAGTTTTCAGGGGGACCAGGGTTGTTTACGCACGTTATATTCAGGGGCCAGGTTGCTACGCAAAGTTTATCAGGGACCAGGTTGCTACCGCAAGTTGATCAGGGGGACCAGGTTGTGCTCTCGCAAGTTTATCAGGGGGTCAGGTTGCTACGCAAGTTTATCAGGCGGCCAGGTTGCTACGCAAGGTTTAATCAGGGGGCCAGGTTGTGCCTACGCAAGTTTGTCAAGGACCAGGTTTTTGTACGCAAATTATCTGGGACCAGGTTGCTACGCAACAGTTTATCAGAAGAAGAGGTTGCTTGCTACGCAAGTTTATTCAGGGGCCAGGTTTGCCTACGCATAGTATATCAGGGGCCAGGTTGCTACGCATAGTTTATCAGGGGCCAGGTTGGCTACGCAAAGTTTATCAGGGACCCGGTTGCTACGCAAGATTATCAGGGGCCAGGTTGCCTACGCAAGTTATCATGGGCCTGGTTGCTACCGCAAGTTTATCAGGGTCGGCGTCCCAGGTTGCTATGCAAGTTTATCAGGGACAAGGATTGTACGCAAGTTGTATCAGGGACCAGGTTTGCTACGCAAGTTTATCAGGGGCCCAGTTGCTACGCAAGTTTAATTCAGGGGCCAGGTTGCTTCGCAAGTTTATCAGGGGCCAGGTTGACTACGGCAAGTTTATCAGGGAACAGGGTTGCTACGCAAGTTATCAGGGGCAAGGTTGCTACGACAAGTTTATCAGGAAGCCAGGTTGTGCTACGCAGTTTATCAGGGACCAGGGTTTGCTACGAAAGTTTATCAGGGCCAGGTTGCTTCGCAAGTTTATCAGGGGGCCAGCAGGTTGCTACGCAAGTTTATCAGGGAACAGGTTGTACTCAAGTTTATCAGGGACCAGGTTGCTACGCAAGTTTATCAGGGGCCAGGTTGCTACGCAAGTTTATCAGGGACCAGGTTGCTACGCAAGTTTATCAGGGACCGGGTAGTATGCTAGTTTATCAGGGACCAGGATGCTACGAAGTTTATCAGGGACCAGGTGTTGCTACGAAAAAGTTTATCAGGGGACCAGGTTTGCTACCGAAGTTTTTCCGGGGACAGTTTTCTACCGCAAGTTTAATAAGGGGACCAGGTTGCTCGGCAAGTTTTCAGGGACCAGGTTGCTACGCAAGTTTATCAGAAGCCAGGTTGCTACGCAAGTTTATCAGAAGCCAGGTTTCTACGCAAGTTTATCAGGGGCCAGGTTGCTACGCAAGTTTATCAGGGCAGGTTGCTACGCAGTTGATCAGGGACCAGGTTGCTACGCAAGTTTATCAGGAAGCCAGGTTGTGCTACGCAAGTTTATCAGAAGCCAGGTTGCTACGCTAGTTTATCAGGGGCCAGGTTGCTACGCAAGGATTATCAAGGGCAGGGCCAGGTTTGCTACGCAAGTTTATCAGGGGCCAGGTTTTGTACGCATGTTTATCAGAAGCAGGTTGCTACGCAAGTTTTTCAGGGCCAGGTTGATACGCATGTTTATCAGGGGCCAGGTTGCTACGCAAGTTTATCAGGGGCCAGGTTGCTACGCAAGTTTATCAGGGACCAGGTTGCTACGCAAGTTTATCAGGGACCAGCTTGCTACGCAAGTTTATCAGAAGCCAGGTGGATTGTACGCAAGTTTATCAGAAAGCCAGGTTGCTACGCAAGTTTATCAGGGGCCAGGTTTGCTACGCAAGTTTATCATGGGGCCAGGTTGCTTACGCAAGTTTATCAGGGGGCTAGGTTGCTTACGCAGTTTATCAGAAGCCAGGTTGCTACGGCAAGTTTTATCAGGAAGCCAGGTTGCTACGCAAGTTTATCAGGGGCCAGGTTGCTACGCAAGTTTATCAGAAGCAGGTTGCTACGCCAAGTTTTATCAGGATCCAGGTTTTTTTGCCTATGCAAGTTTATCCGGGGGCCAGGTTTTGCCTACGCGGCAGTTTATCAGGGGCCAGGTTGCTACGCAAGTTCGAACAAAGGGAAATAAAAAGAAAATAAATACGCACGATGTAATTTCACTTGTTATATACACAGCAGGACAGCGACACACACGTTATACACTCAGGTAAATACACACGTACTAATCAAATTAGTACTCAATAGAAATACAAACATATCTTTTGAAATCAATTTAACGAGGGTCGCTGTCTGTGATTGCTGACTGCTCTGGAGTACAGGTCTGGCCCGTCTCTCGACTATTCTTGAATCAAACTTCATTTCTGGCCTCCTGGGATATTATCATTGTACTCTTAATTAAGGACAGCTTTCAACAGATCGCCCATCAGATTAATAACCACTTCACTGAGATTGTCTTGGATTACCAGCTCAACCTAAATAAAATGTTCCAACTGTCCTACTATAAGTGTTGTGACTAATTCGAAACAAGAAAAAAACCATATTTTACCTGCAAATTAAACAGTGACCGTCTTGTGTTAGGAGATAATAATTCAATGAAAAGCTTTCTATGTCGTCGTCTTCTTTAATATTGCTTTTATTATTTGGGTGACCCGGTCGGTCTGGTGGCTAAAGCTCCCGCTTCACACACGGAGGGCACGGGTCTTCGATTCCCGGGCGGGGTGGAATCGACACGTTTCTATCTACTGTCTGTTGTCCTGTTCACCTAGCAGCAAATAGGTACCTGGGGTTGTTAGTCGACTGGTGTGGGTCGCATCCTGGGGGACAAGATTAGGACCCAATGGGGAAATAGTTGACAGTCCCCCCCTTCCGATGACGCACTGACTTTCTTGGGGTATCCTGGGTTGGTGGCTAACCTCCGGGGTTAAAAATCCGAACGAAATCTTATCTTATCTTATCTTATCTTAGCTTCGTTTTATGTGCAATGCTTGGTGGAGTTTCGTCGGTTCTTGGTTGCGTAATATATTCAGGCACTGACAGCGGTGCCGCCACCTTAAATACTCTTATGCCCGAGCCCTAGGTCGGATTTTACGGTAAAATAGTGACTTTCATTCTTGTTGCTTTTGAATTAATTCGATTGCGGCCCTTGGCTGGGTTTATCGTTCTTTCTGTTGGCGGACATCTGGTTTCTCCCTCCTGCCTGAGCCTCGTCCACACAACATATTAAACCTACTCGTATTTCCGACTTGACTTCGCACACGATCCTGCATAGTTCTGTACACCTTCACTAGGTCGTTCGCTCACCGATTTAGGATTAGTAATTTTAGGAGCCATAACTTTGACAAACAGGTGTAAACAGCTTGACATATTATTTATGGGAACATATCATTGACATATATACATCCAGAGAAATTCAGCCCAGATTCCAGAAATAGCTCTCGGCCCTCTCTGGGTACTGCCTCTCTACTGTTACGGAAAAGGTCTTAAAAAGATTTACTATTTGAGGCTGACAGATTTTGTACACGAATTTTTTTTCATGGTATCTGGACTACTCTCGGCCCGCGCTGAGTGAGCCAAAACTTTAATGCCCGGGAAAAGCTCATCATTGTTTATATAGTCCTGGGATAAGGAGCCTCGTCCATTGAGAGGATAATAAGTCTGGAAACAGCTTCCTCTGGGGCAAGAATTAAAAGTTTTCTCAGAGACATATCCCAGTTGGTAAATTTTTCTTCCTGTGAGTCCTTATTGTCTTTTCTAATTGTAACTATATTGGTGTTGGTCTTTGTTGCATCCTTCCTTGGCAGATCATGTGGCTTGGGACCACTGTTCCAGTTTCGGCCGTTTATGTGTTTGCTCATAGGTCCTCCATCTTTGCTGGTTTTATTTGGAGAACTTTTGCCTTTGGTTTTTCCAAATTTGTCACCTTTGGGTTTTTCCCCATTGATATTTTGAGTACTTTTTCTGTTCTTAGTTTTATGAGAAGCTTTTCTCTGGCCTTTTTCTTTAGCCATTTCACTTTTATTACCCTCACGTCTTTCTCTTCCTCCTGTGAGGTCTTTATTTTCATCATGCACGTTCTCATCTTCTTTCTTTAAGAGTCCGTGCTTCACACTAGTTCTCTCTGGGGCACTGTTATGCTTGTTACCTGATTTATTCTTCTGCCTGTGTTTCACATTGCCTTGAACGTTTTTTCCTTCTCTCTCATCACCTAACGTATTTTCCTTTTGTTTCACTTTTCTATCAGTGTTTACATTAGTGCTGATTTTTCTTATTCCTGATTTCATGCCGTTTACTCGCTTCCTGTTACCCACCTTCATCTTATTCCTTATATGTGGGCTCTCTCTGTCTTTGTCTTTACTACCTGTACGTGTGGAGTTCTTTAACGACCCTGAAGAAACCTGAATGGCAGTTTGGTATGGCAGGAGTCTCTGCGTTTCTGTGACGGGTATCGTCTTGTTGCTGAATGTGGAGTCAGTTCTGCCCTGCACCCGTGCCCAGCCAGACACCTGTGCTGTAAGTATAAATTTAGTAAGCATACATTTGGAAGTAGGTTTGTGTGTGACAAATAGTTTTGAAAACGGACAAGTTGAAGAATGAGACACTTATGCAACATATGGGAATCTTTATTAAGGAAACGTTTCGCCACACAGTGGCATCAAAAGAGGTGAGGGTCATCTTACGAACCGGTATAGTGACATTAAGAGGGACCTTAAAAAGGAGATAAGAAAAGCTAAACGGGACTACGAAATAAAGTTGCTAGGGACTCTAAAACTAGCCCAAAACGTTTTATCCAGTTTTATAGAACAAAAGTTAGATAAAAGATAGGTCACCTTAAAAATAATTTTGGGCATCTTACTGACAAGGAGAATGAAATGTACTCGAGTTTCAGTATTTATTTTCTCTTGGTTTTCACTCAGGAAGACACTAACAATATCTCACACTAACAATATCTCAGTAATTAGGTTTTATAGTGGGCTTGAAGAAGATAAATTATGCAATATCACAGTCACTAGCGAAATGGTTATCAAACAGATAGACCGACTGAAGCAAAATAAATCCCCGGGCCCTGATGAACTTTTTTCAATGGTTCTTAAGGAATGCAAAATGGACCTTTGTGAACCATTAACTAATATTTTTAATACATCTCTTCAAACAGGTGTTGTGCCTGATATGTGGAAGATGGCTAATGTAATTCCTATTTTTAAAACAGGGGACAAGTCGTTACCGTCAAATTACCGTCCAAAAAGCCTAACCTCGATTGTAGGCAAATTACTCGAGTCAGTTATCGCTGATAATATGAGAAGTCATCTTGATAAGCATAATTTGATTGATACTCAACATGGATTCACGAGGGGCCGTTCCTGTCTGACTAGTTTATTAACCTTCTTCAGTAAAGCTTTTGAGGCCATTGATTCGATATTGTTTATTTGGATTTTAGTAAGGCTTTTGATAGAGTACCGCACCAGAGACTGTTAAAGAAAGTGGCAGCTCATGGTATTGGAGGGAAAGTGCTGTTATGGATCGAGTCAAGGCTCACCAATAGGAAGCAGTGCGCATAATATGGTTAAATCTGAGTGGGGGATCTGTAAAAAGTGGCGTTCCACAGGGATCAGTTAAGATAAGATTTCGTTCGGATTTTTAACCCCGGAGGGTTAGCCACCCAGGATAACCCAAGAAAGTCAGTGCGTCATCGAGGACTGTCTAACTTATTTCCATTGGGGTCCTTAATCTTGTCCCCCAGGATGCGACCCACACCAGTCGACTAACACCCAGGTACCTATTTGCTGCTAGGTGAACAGGACAACAGGTGTAAGGAAACGTGTCGAAATGTTTCCACCCGCCGGGAATCGAACCCGGGCCCTCCGTGTGTGAAGCGGGAGCTTTAGCCACCAGGCCACCGGGCCATTGTTGTTTATAATATATATAAATGACCTTGACGAGAGAATTACTAGTGATGTGAGCAAATTCGTTGATGACACGAAGATAGGTAGGATAATAGACTCAAACGCAGATGTCACGGAACTTCAGAAGGATTTAGACAAACTTAATTCGTGGTCAGAAAAGTGGCAGATGCAGTTCAAAGTAGATAAATGCAAAGTTCTAAACTTAGGAAATGTTCATAACCCTAGCACCTACCAGCTTAATAATGTTGAACTTCGCCCTACAGAATGCGAAAAGAACTTGGGGGTTATGGTAAGCAGCAACCTTAAACCAAGACAGCAGTGCCTAAGCGTACGTAATAAGGCAAATAGCCCGAAATGCTCTGCCTAGAATTGGCTTTCTATAGAGTAGTATGTCACTGATGTCAGCTAGGTCTGTATACCTTGTACATGTACATATAAAGATAATATTAAATATTATTATTAATATTAAATAGATTACTGGGATTTATACCAGGAAGTGTAACAGAAATCCAGCAGTTATACTGCAGCTTTATACATCATTAGTAAGGCCTCACCTAGATTATGTAGCTCAGTTCTGGTCTTGATATTACAGAATGGACATAAATTCGTTAGAAAACATTCAGCGACGAATGACTAAATTAATACAAAGTATTAGAAATCTTCCTTAAGAAGAAAGATTGAAGACTCTTAAATTACATTCACTTGTTAGACGAAGAATGAGGGGAGACCTGATCGAAGTGTATAAGTGGAAGATAGGTATTAATAAAGGGGATATTAATAAGGTCTTGAGGATATCTCTCCAAGAGAGAACCCGCAGTAATGGGCTTAAATTAGACAAGTTTAGATTTACATAGGATATAGAAAAGAAATAGGGTAGTTGAAGAGTGGAGCAGTCTGCCTAGTAGAGCTATTGAGGCTAAAACCTTCAGTAGTTTCAAATTTAGTGAGGGGTTGGGTTTTAGTGGGACATGCACATGAGTAAATATAATTATCAAAGCTTATTGCTTGGGTAGCACTAAAAATTTGGTTGGGATGGATTGTGAAGGCCAATACGCCCGCTGCAGTGTTCCTCCTCTCTGATGTTCTTACGTAATACAAAGCATAAACCATACTTACCATGTTTGGGTTGGGAAGTAACTGGTGGGCCGGTGAAGAAGGTGCTGCTCCCCAACACTTCCCCACCGTCACCCAACAACCTGCATGCCACTAGGCCAGGCCAGAAGGTCCTGTGTAATAATGCAGCAGCGTCGTCTTGCCTCACTGTCACTAAGAACGACTTGTACATGGATTCCTCACGAGACACTTGTTGTACCTTAAGAACGGGGATTCCTTGACGCTCAATAAATGATCTGAGTGTGACCTCCGTAAGGTGTACCACGCGGTACACCAACAGGTGAGCAACCTTCTCGTTAAGTCTGCTATCACTGTTGGGACGCTGCTGCTGCTGCCTGACAGCAGAGGCACCACCAGTCACCACTGCTGAGCGGGACTGATAGTCTAACACATCACCACCCTTGCTCTGTCCGTAGTAATTGTTTGTCCACCTATTCATGCCAGAATTGACTATCTACTCTTCCTCTATGCATTTCGTTCTCTATATACCTGTGGAAAAAATCAAATATATAGTTAATAATTAATGGTTTATATTATATATATATATATATATATATATATATATATATATATATATATATATATATATATATATATATATATATATATAATATATATATTGCAATAAGATGACAGTAAACAGGTTATATCACAATTTTCAAAATAATCACTGTGAAAAAAAATAGTGAACTTCATTGTGTTTTCGTGATTTCTCAAATTATAACACCTGTGCAAGTAATAGACTAGCAGAAGGCTTATAAGACTGAGATATCACCTCACATACATTACTCTCGTCTTATAAGACTGAGATATCACCTCACATACATTACTCTCGTCTTATAAGACTGAGATATCACCTCACATACATTACTCTCGTCTTATAAGACTGAGATATCACCTCACATACATTACTCTCGTCTTATAAGACTGAGATATCACCTCACATACATTACTCTCGTCTTATAAGACTGAGATATCACCTCACATACATTACTCTCGTCTTATAAGACTGAGATATCACCTCACATACATTACTCTCGTCTTACAAGACTGAGATATCATCTCACATACATTACTCTCGTCTTATAAGACAGATATCACCTCACATACATTACTCTCGTCTTATAAGACTGAGATATCACCTCACATACATTACTCTCGTCTCACTAAAATGCAGAAGATAATGTCAAGGACCTGACATGCATTGCTTAAATTCTTCCCAAATTTTATTAATTATAAATGAGTTTAATTTTTATAATCCTAACTAATATAATCAAAGAAAGCACTAAACCATAAGGGTCATGCAGCACTGTGGGGCAGAAAATAGTGCTGCGGCTATAAACAGCTAGACGGAGAGGGGAGAAAAGGGCTGGAAGGGACGCTAAGGCCTATGTGTCAAAGTTCGTATAGGAAAGCAGTTGCTGACAAAGTCAAAAAGTGATTGTAAGTCAAAGGCAGAACCGTCTACAAGAAAAAGTGATGAAGTATCACCAGCAGAAGGTACAGGAGTAATGGAAAAGTCTGGAGAATGGTGCAATAACGAAGCCGGGTCAGAACGGGTGCGGTACCAAGGGACCAGTAACGAAGCCGGGTCAGAACGGGATGCGGTACCAAGAAGGGACCTGGAAGGAGAAGGGTTATCACAGAATGAAGACTAAATGATGATGGTACTTCTTTTTATTGTTATTTTAAAGAAAAAAAGAAAGAAGGAAAGAACAAAAACAGAGGGACAGTCACTAGAAGTCATGAAAGGCCGTAAATTTCCCATCTCATCCGAGAAGACCTCGAGACTGCAAGGAGTGCAGATACCTTACCCTTCACGCCAGTAAACCAACGCTCGGGGATAGCAACCTCACATCTACCGAGCCACCTCGCTGGACAAAAGAGAGGGTGGTCGGATACCCACCACAAAGCATACCTTCTTCGACTGCCACCTCCCAGAACTGACAGGCGATACACTCGTCACCTGCAGGACACCCCGCCCCACGTCTCGGAAATCTGGGAAGGGAGCAGGACGCCTCCAGATAATCCAGATTCCACGGCAAAAAAACACCACACCCGAGAAACCTCACGGAGCAGGATGAACCCAGGCACACTTTCCCAATCTAGAAACCGTAATGCATGAGAGGAGGACCCCAGAGGCTACAAACGGGATGGGAAAAGGGGAGGGTTGGGAGTTGGGGAGGAAAAGGGAAAAGTGAGGATGGGGAGGATGGGATAGGGATGGGAGGGTAATTAGGTTCGGTCTGAGGAAGGAGTCCAAAGGGTCTGATTCTTCAGACCAAGAGCCTCTTTGCCACGTCAAGGAGCCTCCCCCCCCCCTGTGAAGAGGTATATAATCCTAAACCAATATACATATTAAAATCAAAACTATTTATTATTATTAAGTTTGATTTAACTATATTTCTCTCAGCCATAGACCTCCTTCATACAACTTTCTCGGCCATTTGAAACCCAAGTGGGTGAATAAAATCTTTCACATCAGTAGCGCCTTTACTCTTGTCTAGTTCTAATGTTATATTTATGTTGTAATCTTAGTTCAAGACTTTTCCCAGTTTTACCATAATAAACTTTATCACATTCTTTACAAGGAACCTGATAGACACAGCCATCAGCATTTTTGGCGGAATTTTTAATAAATATTTTTTAATACTGTATCAAGGCTTTTAAACAATTTTGATTTGAAAATTCTTAAGTTGAGAAAGTATATCAAGAAAGTTTTCATGGTGAGGGAGAACCAACATATTCTTGAGTGTATATGACTGTACTTTCTTAAATCTTAAATTGTATTTCTAGCAATTTTAAAGGATTTATTAGTTAAGTATTTTGTGTATTTTAAATCATTAGCTATTTCACAAGTCTTCAAAATTCCTTCATCTATGAACTCTGGGCTGTAAATAAACAAAGTTCTCAAAAATATGGATGATCATACAGAAAGTTCAACTATTATGATGTGAAGAATAATAGTTATTTGTTAGTTTTCTCTATATTTTGCATATAATATCATGGTTCTCCTTAATAATTAAGACATGTAAAAAAGACTGAGTTATTTTGTTCAAATTCGACAGTAAAATTTATGAGCTAAACTATTTAACTCAACAAGGAAATGTTTTATAACTATATTCTTAGACGGGAGTGTCAACGACCTCTCATGTATGAGGGGCGGGACTGTCAACGAACCTCTCATGTAATGAGGGGCGGGACTGTCAACGACCTCTCATGTATGAGGGGCGGGACTGTCAACGACCTCTCATGTATGAGGGGCGGGACTGTCAACGACCTCTCATGTATGAGGGGTGGGAGTGTCAACGACCTCTCATGTATGAGGGGCGGGACTGTCAACGACCTCTCATGTATGAGGGGCGGGACTGTCAACGACCTCTCATGTATGAGGGGCGGGACTGTCAACGACCTCTCATGTATGAGGGGCGGGAGTGTCAACGACCTCTCATGTATGAGGGGCGGGACTGTCAACGACCTCTCATGTATGAGGGGGCGGGACTGTCAACGACCTCTCATGTATGAGGGGCGGGACTGTCAACGACCTCTCATGTATGAGGGGCGGGACTGTCAACGACCTCTCATGTATGAGGGGCGGGACTGTCAACGACCTCTCATGTATGAGGGGTGGGAGTGTCAACGACCTCTCATGTATGAGGGGCGGGACTGTCAACGACCTCTCATGTATGAGGGGCGGGAGTGTCAACGACCTCTCATGTATGAGGGGTGGGAGTGTCAACGACCTCTCATGTATGAGGGGTGGGAGTGTCAACGACCTCTCATGTATGAGGGGTGGGAGTGTCAACGACCTCTCATGTATGAGGGGTGGGAGTGCCAACGACCTCTCATGTATGAGGGGTGGGAGTGTCAACGACCTCTCATGTATGAGGGGCGGGACTGTCAACGACCTCTCATGTATGAGGGGTTGGAGTGCCAACGACCTCTCATGTATGAGGGGTGGGAGTGTCAAAGACCTTCATGTATGAGGGGCGGGGACTGTCAACGACTCTCATGTATGAGGGGTTGGAGTGCCAACGACCTATCATGTATGAGGGGTGGGAGTGCGAACGACCCCCTCATG
>NC_069458.1:33085854-33104081 GCF_026875155.1 Cherax quadricarinatus | reverse complement strand
CATCCTGGGACAAAATTGACCTAATTTACCCGAAATGCTCTGCAAAACAAGCGGCTTTCTATATAGTATTAGTATGTCATTGATTTCAACTAGGCCTATATACCTTGTACATGTACTTGTAGAAATAAAGATATTATTATTATTATTAAAGGATACATTTCCATGTATAAACTGGGGAATGGGGAAAGGCCAGCAATAAATTCAGATGACTACAGAACCACTGGAAAGAATTCTGGAGTCAGCAACCATTCATTTTACTGACAACAAAATATGGATCCCAGGTTATAACTCATTCAGATGCAATAGAATAAACAGGCAACAAGGGAAGTTAGCCCAGTACGTCACAGTCACTCATTTCCTCGGAATTACTAAACACCTTAGATGATGTAGGTGAAGATTTTGCAGGAAATATTGAAAACCAAAACCTTGTCATTGTGGTTGTATACCTGAAGATAGTTTCTGGGGTCAATGCCCTGCAGTCCGGTCTGAAACTAGGCCTCGGTTCATCAGGGTCTCATCAGTAAGGCTGTTATTGCTTGTCGCATGTAAACTGACATAAGAAAAACCACAGCCTGGCTAATCGAGTACTGACAAGGTACCTGTCCAGCTCCTTGAATACAGCCAGAGGTCTATTGGTAATCCCCTTTATGTTTGCTGGGAGGCATTTGAACAGTCTTGGGCCCCTGACACTTACTGTGTTTCTTATCGTGTTAGTGGCACCCCTGCTTTTCATTGGGGGGATGTTGCATCTCCTGCCGAGTCTTTTGCTTTCGTAGGGAGTGATTTTCTTCTGCAAGTTTGGCATTAATCCCACTTATTATGTATGTTTCTTGCCTGCATTTCAGGAAATACAAATCCAGGGATTTCAAACATTCCCTGTAATTTAGGTGCTTTATTGTACTTATGTGTGCCGTGAAAGTTCTTTGTACACTCTCCAGGTCAGCAATTTCACCTGCCTTGAAGGGGGCAGTTAGTATACAGCAGTATTCCAGCCTAGAGAGAACAAGCAATTTGAAGAGAATCATCATGGGCTTGGCATCTCTAGCTTTCAAGGTTATCATTATCCATACTATCATTATTCTAGCAGGTGAGGTAGATATATTGTTGTGGTCTTTGAAGGTGAGATCCTCTGACATTATCACTCCCAGGTCCTTCACATTAGTTTTTCACTCTATTGTGTGGTTAAAATTTGTATTATGCCCTGATACAGTTTTAATTTCCTCAAGTTTTCCATATCTGAGTAGTTGAAATTTCGCTTCATTGTTTTCTGCAGCCCATTGAAAGATGTGGTTGATGTCCACTTGGAGTCTTGCAGTGTCTTTGATGAAGGTCACTGTCATAACAATTCGAGTGTCATCCACAAAAGAAGACACGGACCTTTGGCTTACATCTCTGTTTATGTCAGATGTGTGGATGAGAAACAGGATGGGAGCATTTTCTTCAGCCAACCTCCTAGTAATGATTATGAAGTTTTGCTAGGGGCCACCAGTAATGAGATCTTCTGTATGCACATCAGGACTAGGTTTTGTAAAGAGCAGTTTGGTTTTTATCTGTCCAGCTTACAGGTTGTGAATTTCATATCTCAGTGTCATGAACTTGGATTTCACATTCTACTTTTGCTACCATACTTAGTGAAAAGGTGGCGGTGATTCCTTACTGATAGTGAATAAGCACTGGATAAAGAAAAACACTTTAAAAATATTTGTATTATCCCAGAGAGGCTATTTCTATCAAGATAATTAACTCTTCTTTTAGAATGTGACCAACAACTGTCTACTAACTTCTGGGTTCATATTTACTGCTCAGTAAACAGGTAGTTGCTGTCTTACCTTCCCAAGATTAAACCTGTACCATTTTGGTTTTGAGCTGAAATCTCCTGGTAGTTCATAGAACTTTGCAGAAATACGTTTTCCATATTTCATAACTATGTATTATGTGCTAACTTTTTTATTGTTTTGTTGTATTCCAGATACCACAGTGCATTTGGAGTTTGTTGTGAAATTACAAACCTTAGAACTACATGTTAGTGAAAAATTTAGGCATCTTAGTGATTCTGAATTAAACCTTCTTCAGTTTCAAGCTCAGGTCATACATAAAGCTAACTCAGTACTTAAAAAGGCTCCAGAGTGTACAAGTAAGCTAACAAAAAAGGTCCACTTTGTTGTGAATCGAGTATTTGAGCAAAAACTCCGCATTTCCACGCAGATGATGGAAGAAGTTACTTGTGAACTTCAGCGTTTAGCAGTTCTACCAGCCTTCTGGAGCCTAACAAAGAGGATATTTCAATATAACAATCAAATTTTATCACAAATACACAAAAAGCTTTTGATGATCTTGGGTCCTACAGTTAAGTTTGACACAGAAAAAGAAAAAGAAACAATAAACCTTTTGAAAGAAAGTGAAAAATACCTTGGTGGACTTGGAATCACCAATGATGAGAGAATGCAGATACTCAAGGCCATGGAACTGAAACAGGGCCATTGGTATAAATGTCCCAATAATCACATTTACTGTATAACTGAATGTGGAGGAGCCATGATAGAGAGCACTTGTCCTGAGTGTGGTGCGGCAATTGGTGGTGAAAGTCATCGGCTTCGTGATGACAATGCTGTTGCTTCAGAAATGGATGGTGCCCAATATGCTGCTTGGTCAGAGGAAAATAACATGCTCAATTATGATATGGATAACTTTGAATAGTTTTCCAAATGGCTTTTATGAATGGCTCGAATAACACATTTCAGTTAAATACTTTGAGGTTTGTTTCTTGTTATGAACTAAACTTTCTAATCCACTTCAGTGTTATTGTTATAATGTGAAGGTGAATATTGAAATTTAATGTATTTATTTTATGATAATACTGGTCCACTGTGCTTGCTACTTGTGATTACACAATCTTGCAACAAGGTGCCTTCATGGTCATTGAGGGGGTCTAGATCCACAGATATGGAACTACCCTAACCTTTCTTGGTTCAGAACTGATTATTTCATATTCTGCATGCACTGCATTACCTTTATTGGTTTTATGTTTTGCAATAATTATAACTACCTAGATTAGTTTCAGTCCTTGCGTGATTCAAAGAAGTTATCTTCCATATCCCATAATCCAATGCCCTTTACCTATGCACGCAAAACGAACAGAAGAGCTGTACCTCAACTGCTTCAAGAAACTCAAACCACCCAAGAGATTCAGAAGCTAACATAAATGTCCAATACAAACACAGAAAGTGGAACTTAGGGAAGTCCAGCACTAAAAATATTTTTTTCAGTAACACTCAGCAAATCATGAACAAGCAAAAATACACAGAATTGATAAACTTTGTGTGTACATCAGTTATGTGCATCTTCGACACCTGGGAACACTGAGCAGTAGACGTTAAATTAAAGAATGGCACCACAAAAACATTTATCATTATTTTTTCAGTTTTTTTTAATTGCATTCGACTTTTGATATTCGTGAATTTTGTATGAAAAAAATGCCACAGGATTGCAACAGCACAGCTACCACAACACAGCTGCCACAACATAGCTACCACAACATAGCTACCACATCAAAGCTACCACAACACAGCTACCACAACACAGCTACCACAACATAGCTACCACAACATAGCTACCACAACACAGCTACCACAACACAGCTACCACAACACAGCTACCACAACATAGCTACCACAACACAGCTACCACAGAGCAGTGGTTCTTAACTGGGGGCCTCACCCCCTTAGAAAGTGCGTGAATAATTTCCATGGGGGGCACGAACCTACAGCAAAAATAGGGATTTTTTTTGTGTATTTGCAATTGTGTATTTGCACACTTTTGAATAGATAAAAATAAAGTTAAGAATGAAAACTGGTTTTTTTCCATTTTTCCTTTCTAAATAAAGTTTTTTTTTTTAATATTTACATTCAGAAGTTGAAGGACCCCAATGGAAATAAGTCACTCTGACTTTTTTGGGTTATCTTAAGTACGTACTTTCCACATATGCTGCTATGTATGATAGTCCATGTAACTGTATTTGTGTATACCTGAATGAACTTACTTATGAAGGAAGGCGGGAGGTGGGTGGAGATCAGTACCAGCTACGACAGTGAACTTGACTTGATCCAGAACTACAGCGTCCTTCCTCCAAAATTTGCACCAGTCAACTATAGTGATAACATAGCATTTATTGTGGTGCAGACGGAAAAAAAATAGAGAAGCTAGATACAGCGATTGATAAACAAGGGTGGAGGTCGACCGTTCGTCATTGTAGGAGTGCCAGCAGTCACCGGCTCTTCAACACGCAAGTTATACTTTTGTATCAATCAAATCACATATTACTCGGGTAGATAATTTCCAGTAGATCCTTCATGTGTTGCTCAAATCACCGACCATATGGTTTAAATAGTGACCCACTGATCAGATCAGATAGACTGGCCGAACCCTTGACTGGTCCGAACCCTTGACTGGTCCGAACCCTGGACTGGTTTCAAAGGGTTTTCATTGTGCACCACCTAGCAGGTTATTAATAAAAATATTCAAGAGGTTGCTAGTAGAATTGCAGTAAATAAAACCATTCAAATCATTATGAAGCTGTGTGAGTCTGGGGTCAGTCAAAACAAACGGGCTTCCACATGCATAAATTGTCATTTTTGGGGAAAATTTGGGTGTCACGCCCCTTTGGGGCAGATATCCAAGAACTAGCTACAAGCAGTATTAAAACGGGGAAGTGTTTTTGGGTATGCCCAAATGAGATAAATCTGTGGACTAAAATCACAAGGGTAATTAAAAAGAGGTCCAACATCAAAGCTGCTTTCATAGAAACCTGGAAGCTTTCTACAACAGATGGGAACATAAAAAGTCGGGCTGAATGGTACTGCCCTTGATAAATGGCCATGGGAGTCAGAAAAATGTAAGGCTGGAGATGATGTCCTGGTAGTCAGTAAATGTGGGGCTGATAGTGCTGTCCTGGGAGACATAATGGTGAAGCTGGAGGTGCTGTTCCTGGGAGACAGTAATGGTGAAGCTGGAGGTGCTGTTTCCCGGGAGACAGTAATGGTGAAGCTGGAGATGCTGTCCTGGGAGACAGTAATGGGGAAGCTGGAGATGCCTGTCCTGGGAGACAGTAATGGGTGAAGCTGGAGAATTTTTTCCAGGTAGTCGGGAATTATACGCAGGAAGAATACATTAAATGACCTCATAGGGACAGGAGCCATTTGTAGGGAAACAAGTGTAGTCAAAGATAAGATAAAACCAATATTGCAAACTAGAAATACCGCAGGAAATAGCAAAACAAGAGGGCTCCACTAGCAATAGTGAGGATATATTACCAAAAAAAAAACTGGTGGGAGCTCCATTGTTGGTGCTAGGGAGGATAGAAAATAAGACAGGGAAACATGCACCAACAGGGAATACAGTCACAGAAACCCAAGGCAAACGGAAACCAAGCCTGTGCACATACTATGCACTCGGTTTTCTCTGGCATGGGAAATCTGGAAAAACAGATGGGACTGCAACTATGACCACCCTAGGAAATGCCATGCCATATGACAACAGGAAAATGCAAACTCCCTTCCTGTTTAACTTTTTCACCCTGAACTGTGTACCTCTTCAGTACAGAAAGACTGTGCTATAAATTAAATTGCCAGGCAAAAACCACTAAAGGGACAAAAAGATACAAAACAATCCAGGCCATGGGAAAACCTGGGTAGCCACAGCCACTCAAGAGGGAGAGGTTTTTTTAGTGCCAAGGAAAAAAAAACTGGCAGGAATGGCAGAAATCGTACACCAAATCCAGTCATTCCTGGAGTGGAACCACAGTCGATGGCCTCCACTCCAAACCAACAGATACAGATACTAATGCCGGAAAAAAAAAATCCCCCCCAGTACCAACAATACCACCAGTCCGATAACATTCTTCTTTGCAAATATACAGGGTCTAAAGCCAGCAACAAACAACAAAATACCTTTCATCCGTGGACTGCTTGCAGAGGCAAAGGCAATTTCGCGGCTTTCACTGAGACCCACATAAAGGATCACTTGGACAACGAAATATGGATCCCAGGTTACAACCTATACAGATGTGACAGAGTAAACAGGCAAAAGGGGGGGGTTGGCCTGTACATTGCAGAGTCACTTGTTTGCACAGAACTGCTAAATGCCTCAAATGATGTAGTGGAAGTTTTAGCAGTAAAGGTCGAGAACCAAAACCTAGTCATTGTGATAGTCTACAAGCCTCCGGATGCAACATCCCAGCAATTCCAGGAACAGCTGTTAAAAATTGACCACTGTCTGGAAAACCTTCCAGCTCCTGCACCCAACATCTTGCTCCTGGGGGATTTCAACTTAAGGCACCTAAAATGGAGGAATATAGCAAATAATATTGTTGCAGTAATTAACACCAGGAGGCAGCTCTGATGAAAACTCACACTCACGCGAGCTTTTAAATCTCTGCACAAAATTCAATTTAAACCAGCAAATAATAGAGCCTACTAGACTGGAGAATACACTAGACCTCATCTTCACTAACAATGATGATCTGATAAGAAATATCACCATATCAAAAACAATATACTCAGATCACAACATAATTGAGGTTCAGTCATGTATGCGCGGAGCCCCAGACCGACATAATGAGATTAGTCACGAGGGAGCATTCACCAAATTCAACTTCAATAACAAAAACATAAAGTGGGACCAAGTAAACCAAGTCCTAACCGATATAAGCTGGGAAGATATACTAAGCAACACAGACCCCAACTTATGCCTAGAACAGATTAACTCGGTGGCACTCGATGTATGCACAAGGCTTATTCCTCTAAGAAAAAGGAGGAGTAGATGTAAAACAGAAAGAGACAGGCGCTCCCTTTACAGGCGACGGAAAAGAATAACAGAGCGGCTAAAAGAGGTCAATATATCTGAAATGCGTAGGGAGACACTGGTCAGAGAAATAGCAAGCATCGAACTTAAGCTAAAAGAATCCTTTAGGAGTCAGGAATCGCGGGAAGAACTAAAAGCCATAAATGAAATCGAAAGAAACCCAAAGTATTTCTTCTCCTATGCCAAATCAAAGTCGAGAACAACGTCCAGTATTGGGCCCCTACTTAAACAAGATGGGTCCTACACAGATGACAGCAAGGAAATGAGTGAGCTACTCAAGTCCCAATATGACTCAGTTTTTAGCAAGCTGCTAACCAGACTGAGAGTCGAAGATCAAAATGAATTTTTTATGAGAGAGCCACAAAATTTGATTAACACAAGCCTATCCGATGTTATCCTGACGCCAAATGTTACAGTCGATAAATGACATGCCCATGCACTCTGCCCCAGGGCCAGACTCATGGAACTCTGTGTTCATCAAGAACTGCAAGAAGCCCCTATCACGAGCCTTTTCCATCCTATGGAGAGGGAGCATGGACACGGGGGTCGTCCCACAGTTACTAAAAACAACAGACATAGCCCCACTCCACAAAGGGGGCAGTAAAGCAACAGCAAAGAACTACAGACCAATAGCACTAACATCCCATATCATAAAAATCTTTGAAAGGGTCCTAAGAAGCAAGATCACCACGCATCTAGAAACCCATCAGTTACACAACCCAGGGCAACATGGGTTTAGAACAGGTCGCTCCTGTCTGTCTCAACTATTGGACCACTATGACAAGGTCCTAAATGCACTAGAAGACAAAAAGAATGCAGATGTAATATATACAGACTTTGCAAAAGCCTTCGACAAGTGTGACCATGGCGTAATAGCGCACAAAATGCGTGCTAAAGGAATAACAGGAAAAGTCGGTCGATGGATCTATAATTTCCTCACTAACAGAACACAGAGAGTAGTCGTCAACAGAGTAAAGTCCGAGGCAGCTACGGTGAAAAGCTCTGTTCCACAAGGCACAGTACTCGCTCCCATCTTGTTCCTCATCCTTATATCTGACATAGACAAGGATGTCAGCCACAGCACCGTGTCTTCCTTTGCAGATGACACCCGAATCTGCATGACAGTGTCTTCCATTGCAGACACTGCAAAGCTCCAGGCAGACATCAACCAAATCTTTCAGTGGGCTGCAGAAAACAATATGAAGTTCAACGATGAGAAATTTCAATTACTCAGATATGGTAAACATGAGGAAATTAAATCTTCATCAGAGTACAAAACAAATTCTGGCCACAAAATAGAGTGAAACACCAACGTCAAAGACCTGGGAGTGATCATGTCGGAGGATCTCACCTTCAAGGACCATAACATTGTATCAATCGCATCTGCTAGAAAAATGACAGGATGGATAATGAGAACCTTCAAAACTAGGGAGGCCAAGCCCATGATGACACTCTTCAGGTCACTTGTTCTATCTAGGCTGGAATATTGCTGCACACTAACAGCACCTTTCAAGGCAGGTGAAATTGCCGACCTAGAAAATGTACAGAAAACTTTCACGGCGCGCATAACGGAGAAAAAACCCACCTCAATTTTTGGGAGCGCTTGAGGTTCCAAAAACCTGTATTCCCTGAAACGCAGGCGGGAGAGTTACATGATTACATACACCTGGAAAATCCAGAGGGACTAGTACCGAACTTGCACACGAAAATCACTCCTACGAAAGAAAAAAGACTTGGCAGACGATGCACCATCCCCCCCAATGAAAAGCAGGGTGTCACTAGCACGTTAAGAGACCATACAATAAGTGTCATGGGCCTGAGCTTTTTCAACTGCCTCCCAGCATACATAAGGGGTATTACCAACAGACCCCTGGCAGTCATCAAGCTGGCACTGGACAAGCACCTAAAGTTGGTTCCTGACCAGCCGGGCTGTGGCTCGTACGTTGGTTTGCGTGCAGCCAGCAGCAACAGCCTGGTTGATCAGGCTCTGATCCACCAGGAGGCCTGGTCTCAGACCGGGCCGCGGGGGCGTTGACCCCCAGAACTCTCTCCAGGTAAACTCTCTCCAGGTAAACAGTGCTACAAGTTCCCAAGTTACCCACTGTAGGGTTTATGCAGGTGTACTGCAACAGCAGGAAGGCCACAGCAGGGCTTTCCACATCTAGGCTTTCCACAACAAGGCTTTCTGCAACAGGGCTTTTTACAACAGGGCTTTCTACATGCTCTTTTTTTTTTTTTTTTCTTTTTTTCACACAAGTTATGACATGTGTCAAACCATGTTATTGACAAGCTGTTGACAAGTTAAGGATTCCTAACTTTATTGACAAGCTAACAGCTGTTACCTACATAAAGTAGGAAATAGGATGAAGTTAGAGCCATCTGTGGGCCAGCATTTACATTGATCAACTGACCAAGTGAAGTTGCTGCTTTCTGCCTCTCTTGGTAAAAAAAGCTTGCTTCACGCTGTCCTCGAAGGGGAGCCAAGGGGTGGTACTTTGCAGCTTGGCCTTGTACATAACAGTAAGGCCGCCTACATCCCACCTGTGCAAAGGGCCTCCGCTAAAAATGATAGATCTATCCAGGATGGGTCCAATCGAGAGATGAGACGTCTTGCACTGTTCTCTGCTCTGTCAAGCAGTCGCAGATGAGAGGGGGGGGCAGGCAAACCAAGAAAGTGGAGCATACTCAATGGTGTGAGCGTATTTGTGCCTCGTCCAGAATCTTGCAACCCCTACTGTCAAGCAAATTTTGAGATACGTCGAAGTGCTGTAAGTTTCCTGGCTGCCTTGTTTGCAAGATTTACAATGGGGTTTTCTTTATGGTCAATTTGGAGTCAAATTCACTCCAAGGATATTAACTTCTTCCCCAGGTACCAACCTCTCCCATTCATACTCGCTACTGCTCAGGCATTACCACCAGGGTCCCCTAAGACCATCTTTTGTGTTTTCTCATGTGCAAATGTACTTGCCATGGGTTTCCCCCCAAGCTGATATAGCTCTTAGCTGGTGATTAAATGTAGCTTAGAGCTCATTTTCTCTTCTTTGGTAAGTAAGGAAGTAAAACTTTCAGGCACTTTTAAAAATAGGTTTGGGACAAATATATGAGTAAGAGAGGAATTTGAGAAAAACTTGTCTAGCATGGGCCAGTAGGCTTACTAAAAAAAATAACCACTACATCTTATAGCCAGGGTTAACAAATATCTGATTATTTGAGATTAAGTATCCCCCAGCATCTTAGGGCTTAGTGCACTTGTTGCTGGTAAAAATACAGTAAATTCATTCACCCGTTTGGATAGCAGTCTCACCAGCAGTACACCAATACAGTGAAATCCATGTAAACAAGTGGTTTTCAAAAAAATAAAAAATACTGCTGCTGACATAGTTTCAAACCTGAGTAGTTTGGGAAACTAGCTAAACTCTCGATGCCCTAGATGCCCCAAATGTGCCCAGAAATAAGGGAAACATGTCTCGATTCTCACGGGGACACACAGCATCGAGACTTTAACTACTTCAAATCTTCGATCTCAAACAGTTGCTGCCCTGTTCTTTGCCTTAAAAATCACTTGTTTCGGGGAAGTTATTGGTCTGTATATTTTTGGTTAGCTTAGTATACGATGGGAGGAGAATGAAATTAGTCTCTGGGCTTTACCAATCCCAAATGTGTCCAGCGTCATGGGAAAATGTATTGTGATATCACAATATGCGAACAAACAATGTGAAAAAAAATGAAATTCCAAGCATTTTGTGATTTCTCACATTATAAAGGGTACTGTTGGCAGTTGGAATGTCACTATTTTTCACAGTGGTTGGTTTGCATATATGTATACCTGGAGAAGGAGTTTCGAGGGTCAGTGGCCCGGTCTGTGACCAGGCTTCGCGAATCAGGGCCTGATCAACCGGGCTTTTTACTCCTGGCCACACGCAAACTGACAAAACGAACCATAGCCTAGATGGTTAGGTACTAATTTTAGGTGGCTGTCTAGTACCTTCTTGAAGACAGCCGAAGTCAAATTGTTTAATCCCCCTTATGTATGCTGGGAGGCAGTTGAACATTTTGGACCCCTGACACTTATTGTGTTGTCTTTTTACCGTACTCGTGCGTCGCCCCTTCTTTTCATAAAGATGTTCCACCTCCTGCCGAATCTTTTGCTTTCGTGTGCAAAAATAGGACTAGTCCTTCTAGGATTTTCCAAGTATAATTATCATGAAATCTTTCTCTCCTGCATTTCAGGGATACACATAAAGGGGCTTCAAGCCGTTCCCAATAATTTAGGTACTTTATCGTACTTATACTTTGCCATGAAAGTTCATTGTATTTTCCGGGTCTGCAATCTTGCCTGCCTTGAAAGGGGCCTTTAGTGTACAGCAATATTCCAACCTAGAGAGAACAAGCGATTTGAGAGAACGTCATGGCATAGCATCCCAAGTTTTGAACGTTCTCATTATCCATCCAATAAAATTTTCGTAGCAGATGTGGTAGATACATTGTTGTGATCTTTAAAAGTGAGATCCTCTGATATTAATCACTTTAGTTTTTTGCTCTAATGTGTCATTAGAATTTGTTTTATTATCCAATACAGTTCAATTTCCTGGGTTTTTTCCAAAGCGGAATAATTGAAATTTGTCTTCATTGAACTTCGTATTGTTTACTGCTGCCCATTAAAGTTTTGTTTTATGCCCCGCTTGGAGACTTGCAGTGACTTCAGTGGATAACACTGTATGCAAATTAAAGGTTCTTCCGCAAAGGAAAACCCCGGTGCTGTTTTCCTTATACTATGTTTATGTTCAGATATGAGGATGAGGAAAAGAATGGGGGCAAGTACTGTGCCTTGTGTGACGGAGATTTTCACTCTAGCGCCTCTAATTTTACTCTGTATACTGTTCTCTTTGTGTTATATTTGTTTGGGGAAAATTATAGATCCATCTACCAGCTTTCCTGTTATTCCTTTATCACGTGTTTTGTGTGCTATTACACTATGGTAAACATTTTATAAAAGGGCTTTTGCAAGTCTGTGTATACAAATATCTGCATTTTGCTTGTCCTCCAGAGCATCCAAGACCATGTCATAGTAGTCCAGTATTTGGAATAGGCAGGGGGGACCTGCTTAAACCCATTTTGGGCCCTGGGTTGTGTAACTGGTGAAAATCAAAGTGGGTGGCGATCTTGCCTCTTAGAACCCTTTCAAAGATTTTTTATGTGGGACGTTAATGCAAATTGATCTGTAATTCTTTGCAATTGATTTACTGCCAACTTTGTGGAGTGGGGCTATTCTGGTGTTTTTTTGCAACTGGGGGGGGACCCGTCCATGCTCCCCCTCTTTAGAATACTTAAGGCACGTGAAAGGGACTTTCCTTACAGTAAACCCGAGAACACTGAAATTCCACGAGTCTGGCCGGGCAGTGCACGTAAGAATTTTAAGTTTTTTTTCAAAGTCTTGTGGTGTTTGAATAACATGAAATTTTTTTAATTAACTAAATTTTAAGTCCAGCTAAAAAGACTTCGACTTTTGTCCCGGGTTTTAACGGCTCCTAATCGTTGAGTCATACTGGGGCTTCAGTATCTCACTCATTTTTTTAATCCTGTGGGAGAGCCCCCTCGTCTAAGCGAGAACCAATACTGGATTTTTTTTTGGGCCCTCGAGTTTTGGGAAAAACTTGAAATGAGCTTAATGATAGCACTCCGCCTGTAAAACGATTGTAAAAAAATAAATCACTCCTTCCAATAGGAGACTGAAATTTTACAAGAATTACAGAAAAAACATAATATTTTATGAAAAGAAAACTTCAAGTTAAATCCTGGAGTGTGTCCCCGGAGTTTAATGCCCCAAAACCCCTCCAATGACCGCCTCAAAAGTGGATCAGGGTCTGATCAACCAGGCTTTACTGCTGGCCGCACGCAACCAAATACGAACATAGCCAAATTTGGGCAGGTACTGACTTTAGGTCCCGCTCCCCTTGTTTTATGATTGTAACCATGATAGGAGTTAGATGGTTCATTACCTCTGTAACTTTTCATGATTGTGACCAATCTACCTGGAGTTTATTACCTCTGTAACTTGTCATGATTGTGACCAGATCTACCTGGAGTTCATTTTCCTTTTTAACTTGTCATGATTGTGACCAGATCTACCTGGAGTTTATTACCTCTGTAACTTGTCATGATGTGACCAGATCTACCTGGAGTTCATTACCTTTGTAACTTGTCCCGATTATTACCAATCTAACCTTGGGGTTCTTACCTTTGTAACCCGGGGCATGATTGTGACCAGATCTACCTGGGGTTTATTACCTCTGTAACTTGTCATGATTGTGACCAGATCTAAACCTGGAGTTTATTACCTTTGTAACTTGTCATGAAATTTTGACCAGATCTACCTGGAGTTTATTACCTCTGTAACTTGTCATGATTGTGACCAGATCTACCTGGGGTTTATTACCTCGTAACTGTCATGATTGTGACCAGGATCCACCTGGAGTTCATTACCTTTGAACTGTTTGATTGGACCAGATTTTCTGGAGTTTTTTACCTCTGGGAATTGTCATAAATTTTGACCAATCTACCTGGAGTTCTTACTTTGTAAATAGTTCACTATATTTTGGGGCCCCGTCCCTGGACCCATTATGTAAACCCTTGTAATTTTGACTACCCCCCACAGGATGGGTATGGTGTGACTACCACCCACAGGATGGGTATGGGTGACTACCACCCACAGGGTGGGTATGGTGGGGACTACCATCCACAGGATGGGTTTTGGGTGACTACCACCCACAGGATGGGTATGTGACTAACCACCCACAGGATGGTATGGTGTGACTACCCACCCACAGGATGGGTATGGTGGTGACTACCACCCACAGGATGGGTATGGTGTGACTACCATCCACAGGATGGGTAAAGGGGTGACTACCACCCGCAGGATGGGGGTGGGGACTACCACCCACAGGATGGGTATGGTGTGACTACCCCCCACAAAGGGTGGATATGGTTGACTACCACCCCCAGATGGGTATGGTGTTACTAAACCCCCCACCCGGATGGGTATGGTGTGACTACCACCCACAGGATGGGTATGGGGGGTGACTACCACCCACAGGAAGGGTATGGGTGACTACCACCCACAGGATGGGGATGGGTGACTACCACCCACAGGATGGGTATGTGTGACTACCACCCATAGGATGGGTATGGGTGACTACCCTCCCAGGATGGGTATGGGGGGACTACCCCCGCAGGGTGGGTATGGTGTGACAACCACCCAAGATGGTATTGGGTGACAACCACCCAAGGAATGATATTTTGTGACTACCACCCACAGACGGTATGGTGTGACTACCACCACAGGACGGGTATGGTGTGGGCCCACCACCCACAGGACGGGATGGTGACTACCACCCACCCGGATGGGTTAAAAAAAGGGTGCAAACAAACTCTGTCCCTTTATGACACCTGGGCTGATTTTTCAATAGACTTGAATTGTTATTGACAATTTATATATAAATACTTTTCTATGGAAACTATAAATTATTTATAAGCCAAATTTTGAATCGAAAAGTTAATTTTTATAGTTATTCATTCCCTATTAACCTGTTGAAAAATAAAATCTTACAAAATACATATGGTGCCCCCGTGGGCCCCGTGGTTAAAACTCCGCTCACACACGGAGGGCCCGGGTTTATTCCCAGCGGTGGAAACATTCGAACACGTTTCCTTACAACCTAATTGGGCCTGTTCACCTAGCACAAATAGGTACCTTGGGTTAGTCGACTGTGTGGGTCGCACTGGGGGAAAAAGATTAAGGACCCCAGGAAAAAGTTAGACAGTCCTCGATGACGAAAATGACTTTCTTGGGTTATCCTGGGTGCTAACCCTCCGGGTTAAAAAATCCGAACGAAATCTTAAACTTATCTAATCTTATCTGTACCTCTCCTGTCTGACCCCCCCCCTCTATCCTCTCTCTAAATTAAGGCTAACATAATATTGGGAAATTCAACCTGTACTGTCTAAAAGTCTCATTCTTCATTTGGGGGGCGATAAAAAGCATTACATTAAACCCTTAAATTTTGAAGTTGACGATAACTAGAAGTCTCGGTCCCTTGATCAAAAGGTCAGGGCGGTTAATCATTGTCCCAAGAACCCTGTCAGAAACACTTATCTTTTTTCTGACCTAACTTAAGAATAGCAAAGCTGGCCCGCCAGCGGTATAGTTATTTTTTTTTTTGGCCATATAATAATATCTATTTCTACAAGTACATGTACAAGGTATTCAGTCCAAAGTCCCAGTGGAAATAAACCCTCTGTATGCTTTTTTGGGTTTTCCTAGTTATCTACACTTACACACTCCCTAAACATCTTTAAAATTAATTCATAACAATTTTATTTCCCCCTCATCACCCACAACATAAATCAACCCCCTTTAGTTGGTTCAGGCCTAAAAAAATACAAAGATGCTTTAAAACACAATCTAAACATATATACAATGCACTAGAAAAAAAAGAATCCCACTGGGATCTTTAAATTTACTTAAAAGTAAAGCTTTTGATAAGTTACCATGACTTGCTCCATGAAAAATTGTTCCCCACTATGGTATTAAGGGCAACTCCCTCAACTACCTCAAGTCTACCTCAGCAACAAGCCAATATGTGTACAACAAAATGGGGCAAAGCTCTTTCCCCCACACCAATTACAGTTGGTGTCCACAGGGAAGTGTCCCCTTGGCTCTCTTCTCTTTCTCCTAACAAAAAATGACCTACCAAAGCATTGCAACTACTCAAACCACACTATTTGCAGATACACTACAACTTACTCCAAACCTACCCATCACGCTACCAAACTGTAAATGCCGAATTAAAAAAAATACTACCCGGGGAAATTAACAAACTTACTCAAACATTGACAAAACCTACTTCATTCTTTTTTTAAAAGAGCTAAAAAGATGTCCCTCTTAAAAATAAAACATCACCTATCCAAAGCTAACAGAGGGAAAATCTTAGGAAACCACCTTTATAATAAATCAAATTTCATGCACATAACAACAAATTTCCAAGAACGTTCCAAACGGGGGCAACCCAAAAGAAGATACGGACTATTTCCCCATCAGCCCTCCTGGCCCTATATCATCATTTTTTTTACCTCAACCACCTATGAATTTGTGCATGGGGGTCAACAACAATAAACCATCTCAGACCATTAATTACCCAACAAAAGTAGCAGTCAAAATGATAACAAATTCCCACTACAGGCAGCACACTTCACCAATATTCAAAATTCTAAACCTACTCACCATACAAAACATCCATACTTATTACTGTACCTACTACATACATAGAACACTTAACTCTGATGTAAACCCTCCCCTCAAATGTCTCCTTACCAACCTCAACAGAACACATGACCATAACACAAGGCACAGATCACTCTTTGATGTTCCTCGAGTCCATCTCACACTATGTAAAAACTCAATGAACATTAAAGGCTCAAAGATCTGGAATTCATTACCTGTGAATATAAAAGAAACACTGTCTATCAATTCAAGTCTCTTCTTATAAATCATTTACTCACCCACAACTAAATAAATATTGAATAACTGTATTTCATAAATGTATAACCTGTGACCCTATCAAACTATGTTTATAAATTACATTACTGTAGTGATACTGGTCCTGTGGGGAGCAGCAGCAGGATAATACTGCACCACCTCTAGGGGCCCTTAACAACAACAACAGTTTGGTGTGTGTCATGGGCACCAACACATGGTGTGTGATTCTCTCCTACTTTATCCATTTATCAGCGATGCAGATTACATGAAGTACTATGAAGATTCTATGTTCAATAAATTGTTGTGATAGAAACACAGGCCTTATCTCTAGGCTGGGTGGATTTTATGAGATGAGTCTTCTCTGGCTGATGAAAGTTTGGCTTGCACTCTGCACATATCAATTGTGCTAAACACGTAGTACTGAGCAATTTTGTTCACTGTATCGTCAATTCGAGGTAGAGGGTACCCATCAAGAAGTGTAAATTTGTTGATTGTCTCAGAGTAATCGATAGCCAGTCTCCGTTTCCTATAACCATCTTTAACAACAACAACCTGTGCACGCCAAGGGGAATCACTCGGTTCTATAATACCCTCCTTCAGCAGCCTCTGAGTTTTCTTTCTCAATGAACATCCGATCCATCATAAGAATAGGGCGTGACTTAGCTGATATAGGATGGCAATCCGCGTAAAGATTTGCAAACAGCTTTGGTGGGTCTACCCTTAAAGTGCTAAGTCCACAGACAACAAGAGGAGGCAGTTTCACCTCCATATGTTTAAGGTTGACACTACCATGCAGCTTCTAAGTCCTGAAACCCAAAGGGTAACAATCAGAGCACAGTTGTGGCAGAATACTAAATGTACATCTTGATAATCCTTTCCATAACTCTGAGATTTACCTTACAAAAACCCTAAGGTCTGATAGAGAGAGATGTTGATGCCATGGAAACGGTTACCGATGAGTGATGTAGAGTCAAGGGAGAGCTTTTTAACTAAGTCAAAGGTTGATGAAACTCTCTGAGCTGCCAAATATCAATAAGACCATCTACTTCTGTTCCTTTGATGAATACTTTCACAACTGCCTTTGACAGTGAATTTGGAGTAGCCGCAGAAGTCACTGTTGCTAGAGTCGCATGAATCACTGGAATGTGTGGGGGCACTAGCTCTTGTTTTATGCATTAGCACGAACATACTTTAGCAAAGTGACCTTTCTTGTGGCATTTATGGCACATTGCTTCACGAAACAGGACACTTTGGACGTGGATGTTCTTGAAAAACCACAAAAGAAAACACCGTACCCGCTGCTGCTGTCACTGAGGGAGGTTCCCCAGTAAACTTTATTGCAAGAGTCTTGGTCAGGAATTGCAGCACTTACCACTCGAGAAGGCTGAGTGGGACTGTATACTTCAGAATTCTTCTGGCTGAATCTAGAGCTCTTGCCTGGTCAAAGCAGCGGCTAAGTCGAGAGTTTTATTCTCCAATAAACGCTGCCTTATTAAATTGGTGATTGCAGGCCACTGATAAAAGCATTCCCCGATGGACCTTCACAAATACTGAGCAGCTGTCACTGCTTGGAAGTGACAGTCCTTACCTAAAATTTTTCATGCTTGAAAGTACCTCAAGGATCATCAATCTTGGGGGGAGTTGCAAGGATTGCGTGCCCAAAATTTCATTGTATTTAATATACTGAGCTTGGGGGTTTTGATAGATCTTTTCCATCAGAGCAGCAGAGTTTTGCAGAGTGCCCAAACTTTCATCACCAAGAAGACTCATCTCAAAAAAATCCACCCCGCCCAGAGATAAGGCTTGTTTTTCACACAAAAAAATTACCTAATAG
>NC_069458.1:33063650-33085354 GCF_026875155.1 Cherax quadricarinatus | reverse complement strand
TTTAAAAATTTTAAAATTTATGAACATGGCCATGAAAATTTTAATTGGAGGTATAGTAACCTGCCGCACCCTGGTGTCCGGTGATAGTTAGCGTGATTTTCGGGTTATACCCCGCCTTTCCCCCCCCCCTTTATTTTCAATACTTACTGGTTGTGTACGAATGTTATATAATACCGAAAAGATGAGAGTAAGACACAGGCAACATCGGGGTATCTTTATTGTGACGTTTCGCCATCCAGTGGCTTTATCAATAAAATTTTCCGGGACATAACTTGAAGACAGTAAACTAGTACAGAAGAGGGGTAATCATCCCTCAACCTAGGGTGGTGCGAACAGCACCATAGTCTTTTTACCGGGGAGTTTACCTGGAGAGAGTTCCGGGGGTCAACGCCCCCGCGGCCCGGTCTGAGACCGGGCCTCCTGGTGGATCAGAGCCTAAATCAACCAGGCTTTTGCTGCTGGCTGCACGCAAACCAACATACGAAGCCACACCCCGGGCCCTGATCCGGAACTGACTTAGGGGGCTTGTCCAGTGGCCAGCTTGAAGACTGCCAGGGGTCTGTTGGTAATCCCCCTTATGTGTGTGGGAGGCAGTTGAACAGTCTCGGGCCCCCTGACACTATTGTAGGGTCTCTTAACGTGCTAAGGGGCCCACCCCCCTGCTTTTCATTGGGGAAAATGGTGCATCGTCTGCCAAGTCTTTTGCTTTCTTTAGTGAGTGATTTTGGGTGTGCAAGTTCGGTCCTATTCCCTCTAGGATTTTCCAGGTGTTATAATCATGTATCCCCTCCCTCCTGCGTTCCAGGGAAAAACGGGTTTAGGAACCTCAAGCGCTCCCAATAATTGAGGTGTTTTATCTCCGTTATGCGTGCCGTGAAATTTCTCTGTACATTTTCTAGGTCGGCAATTTCACCTGCCTTGAAAGGTGCTGTTAGTGTGCAGCAATATTCCAGCCTAGATAGAACAAGTGACCTGAAGAGTGTCATCATGGCTTGGCCTCCCTAGTTTTGAAGGTTCTCATTATCCATCCGTCATTTTTCTAGCGATGCGATTGATACAATGTTATGGCCCTTGAAGGTGAGATCCTCCAAACATGATCACTCCCAGGTCTTTGAGGGTTTGTTTCGCTCTATTTTGTGGCCAGAATTTGTTTTGTACTCTGATGAAGATTTAATTTCCTCATTTTTTACCATATCGAGTAATTGAAATTTCTCATCGTTGAACTTCATATTGTTTTCTGCAGCCCACTGAAAGATTTGGTTGATGTCTGCCTGGAGCTTTGCAGTGTCTGCAATGGAAGACACTGTCATGCAGATTCGGGTGTCATCTGCAAAGGAAGACACGGTGCTGTGGCTGACATCCTTGTCTATGTCGGATATAAGGATGAGGAACAAGATGGGAGCGAGTACTGTGCCTTGTGGAACAGAGCTTTTCACCGTAGCTGCCTCGGACTTTACTCTGTTGACGACTACTCTCTGTGTTCTGTTAGTGAGGAAATTATAGATCCATCGACCGTCGTGGAGATTCTGAAGCAGAAGAAAGAATCCTGGCGCTTATATAGTAACGTCAGGTGAAGCAGACGAGGGCAAATTCACTGGTGCTTCACCTGACGTTACTATATAAGCGCCAGGATTCTTTCTTCTGCTTCAGAATCTCCACGACTATGGTGCTGTTCGCACCTACTCCTAGGTTGAGGGACTGATTACCTCATCTTCTGTACATAGTTCTACTGTCTTCAAGTTATGTCCTGGAATTTGTATTGATAAAGCCACTGGATGGCGAAACGTCTACAATAAAGATACCCAGATGTTGCACATGTGTCTTACTCTCTACTCTACTGAGTGTTGGCGAGTCACGTCACGTGACCCACTTTACCTGTATGCTCAAGGTTGAGGGACGAGCAGTGAAGAAGTGGCAGCCAACGAGAACACTCCTGCTCGTCTCTGGTAACTGGCCAAGGTTTATTAGCCGGCCTGGACATATTCTGTTTTATTCTGACTGCTTCCAATTGGGAAACAAGACTTTATACATTAAAGTAATCTCCATTTATATATATGTTATATCTAGGATCTCCTCCTAATTGTCTGTTATGAAAGCCTTATGTATATGTTGGATACTATAGAAGAAACATGTGTTCTTAACTTATATACGATAATTCGTATATTATTTCTGGCTTTTGTTTATTATGAATATACTTAATTAAAATTAGGCATTCCGGAGGATCACTATTATTACCCTAACCTCTCTGACCAAAATTGTTATGCTCTAAGAAGAAGGAAATGCTTGTTACAATACCTGGAGTGTAACACTACGCAAGTTTATCAGGGACCAGGTTGCTACGCAAGTTTATCAGGGGCCAGGTTGCTAACCGCAAGTTTATCAGGGCCGGTTGCTTACGCAAGTTTATCAGGGACCAGGTTGCTACGCAAGTTTATCAGGGGCCAGGTTGCTACGCAAGTTTATCAGGGACCAGGTTGCTATGCAAGTTTATCAGGGACCAGGTTGCTATGCAAGTTTATCAGGGACCAGGTTGCTATGCAAGTTTATCAGGGGCCAGATTGCTACGCAAGTTTATCAGGGGCCAGGTTGCTACGCAAGTTTATCAGGGGCCAGGTTGCTACGCAAGTTTATCAGGGACCAGGTTGCTACGCAAGTTTATCAGGGGCCAGGTTGCTACGCAAGTTTATCAGAAGCCAGGTTGCTACGCAAGTTTATCAGGGACCAGGTTGCTACGCAAGTTTATCAGGGGCCAGGTTGCTACGCAAGTTTATCAGGGACCAGGTTGCTACGCAAGTTTATCAGGGACCAGGTTGCTACGCAAGTTTATCAGGGACCAGGTTGCTACGCAAGTTTATCAGGGACCAGGTTGCTACGCAAGTTTATCGGGGGCCAGGTTGTACGCAAGTTTATCGGGGGCCAGGTTGCTACGCAAGTTTATCAGGGGCCAGGTTGTACGCAAGTTTATCAGGGACCAGGTTGCTACGCAAGTTTATCAGGGGCCAGGTTGCTACGCAAGTTTATCAGGGACCAGGTTGCTACGCAAGTTTATCAGGGGCCAGGTTGCTACGCAAGTTTATCAGGGGCCAGGTTGCTACGCATGTTTATCAGGGGCCAGGTTGCTATGCAAGTTTATCAGGGGCCAGGTTGCTACGCAAGTTTATCAGGGGCCAGGTTGCTACGCAAGTTTATCAGGGGCCAGGTTGCTACGCAAGTTTATCAGGGGCCAGGTTGCTACGCAAGTTTATCAGGGGCCAGGTTGCTACGCAAGTTTATCAGGGACCGGGTTTTGCTACGCAAGTTTATCAGGGGCCAGGTTGCTACGCAAGTTTATCAGGGGCCAGGTTGCTACGCAAGTTTATCAGGGGCCAGGTTGCTACGCAAGTTTATCAGGGACCAGGTTGCTACGCAAGTTTATCAGGGGCCAGGTTGCTACGCAAGTTTATCAGGGACCAGGTTGCTACGCAAGTTTTATCAGGGGCCAGGTTGCTACGCAATTTTATCAGGGACCAGGTTGCTACGCAAGTTTATCAGGGGCCAGGTTGCTACGCAAGTTTATCAGGGGCCGGGTTTGCTACGAAAGTTTATCAGGGGCCGGGTTTTGCTACGCAAGTTAATCAGGGGCCAGGTTGCTACGCAAGTTTATCAGGGCCAGGTTGCTACGCAAGTTTATCAGGGGCCAGGTTGCTACGCAAGTTTATCAGGGGCCAGGTTGCTACGCAAGTTTATCAGGGGCCAGGTTGCTACGCAAGTTTATCAGGGGCCAGGTTGCTACGCAAGTTTATCAGGGACCAGGTTGCTACGCAAGTTTATCAGGGGCCAGGTTGCTACGCAAGTTTATCAGGGGCCAGGTTGCTACGCAAGTTTATCAGGGGCCAGGTTGCTACGCAAGTTTATCAGGGGCCAGGTTGCTACGCAAGTTCGACAAGGGAAATAAAAAGTAAAAATACGCACGATGTAATTCACTGTTATATACACAGCAGGACAGTCGACACACACTTATACACTCAGGTAAATACACACGTACATAATCAAATTAGTACTCCAATATAAATACAAACATACTGCATTTGAAATCAATTTAACGAGGTTCGCTGTCTGTGATTGCTGACTGCTCTGGAGTACAGTTCCTGGCCCCGTCTCTCGACTATTCTTGATCAAACTTCATTTCTGGCCTCATGGGATATTATCATGTGTACTCTTAATTAAGACAGCTTTCAACAGATCGCCCATCAGATAATACCACTTTACTGAGTTGTCTTGGTTACCAGATCAACTAAATTAAATGTTCCAACTGTCCTACTATAAGTGATTGTTACTAATTACGAAACAAGAAAAACACTATTTACCTGCAAATAAACAGTGACCGTCCTTGTGTAGGAGATTAATAATTCAATGAAACTCTTCTATGTCGTCGTCTTCTTTAATATTGCTTTTATTTATTTTGGGTGACCCGGTGGTCTGGTGGCTAAAGCTCCCGCTTCACACACGGAGGGCCCGGGTTCGATTCCCGGCGGGTGGAAATTCCGACACGTTTCCTTACACCTGTTGTTGTCCTGTTCACCTAGCAGCAAATAGGTACCTGGGTGTTAGTCGACTGGTGTGGGTCGCATCCTGGGGGACAAGATTAAGGACCCCAATGGAAATAAGTTAGACAGTCCTCGATGACGCACTGACTTTCTTGGGTTATCCTGGGTGGCTAACCCTCCGGGGTTAAAAATCCGAACGAAATCTTATCTTATCTTATCTTATCTTATCTTATCTTCGTTTATGAATGCTTGGTGGATTTTCGTCGGTTCTTGGTTGCGTATATATTCAGGCCACTGACAGCGGCGCCACCTTAAATACTCTTATGCCAGAGCCCTAGGGGGATTTTACATGTAAAATAATGACTTTCTTCTTGTTGCTTTTGATAATTCGATTGAGGCCCTTGGCTGGGTTTATAGTTCTTTCTGTGGCTGACATCTGGTTTCTCCCTCCTGCCTGAGCCTCGTCCCACACACACACTACTTAACCTACTCGTATTTCCTGCTTGACTTCGCCACTCGCTCCTGCATCAGTCTGTACACCTTCACTAGGTCGTCGCTCACGTAAGATTTGTAATTTAGAGCCAGAACTTCTGACAAACAGGTGCTAAACAAGCTTGACATATTATTTATGGACATATCATTGACAATATATACATCCAGAAATTCAGCCAGATTCCAGAAATAGCTCTCGGCCCTCTCTGGGTACTGCCTCTCTACTGTTACGGAAAAGGTCTTAAAAAGATTAACTATTTGAGGCTGACAGATTTTGTACACGAATTTTTTCATGGTATCTGGACTACTCTCGGCCCGCGCTGAGTGAGCCAAAACTTTAATGCCCAGGAAAAGCTCATCATCTGTTATATAGTCCTGGGATAAGAGCTCGTCATAGAGAGGACTAATAAGTCTGGAAACAGCTTCCTCTGGGGCAAGAATTAAAAGTTTTCTCAGAGACATATCCCAGTTGGTAAATTTTTCTTCCTGTGAGTCCTTATTGTCTTTTCTAATTGTAACTATATTGGTGTTGGTCTTTGTTGCATCCTTCCTTGGCAGATCATGTGGCTTGGGACCACTGTTCCAGTTTCGGCCGTTTATGTGTTTGCTCATAGGTCCTCCATCTTTGCTGGTTTTATTTGGAGAACTTTTGCCTTTGTTTTTCCCCAAAATTTTTCACCTTTGGGTTTTTCCCCATTGATATTTTGAGTACTTTTTCTGTTCTTAGTTTTATGAGAAGCTTTTCTCTGGCCTTTTTCTTTAGCCATTTCACTTTTTTACCCTCACGTCTTTCTCTTCCTCCCGTGAGGTCTTTATTTTCATCATGCACGTTCTCATTTCTTTCTTTAAGAGTCCGTGCTTCACACTATTCTCTCTGGGGCACTGTTATGCTTGTTACCTGATTTATTCTTCTGCCTGTGTTTCACATTGCCTTGAACGTTTTTTCCTTCTCTCTCACACCTAACGATTTCCTTTGTTTCACTTTCTATCAGTGTTTACATTAGGGGCTGATTTTTCTTATTCCTGATTCATGCCGTTTTACTCGCTTCCTGTTACCCACCTTCATCTATTCCTTAATGTGGGCTCTCTCTGTCTTTGTCTTTCTACCCTGTACGTGTGGAGTTCTTTAACGACCTGAAGAAACCTGAATGGCAGTTTGGTATGGCGGGAGTCTCTGCGTTTCTGTGCGGTATCGTCTTTTTTTTTGGCTGAATGTGGAGTCAGTTCTGGCCTTGAAACCCGTGCCCAGCCAGACACCTGTGCTGTAAGTATAAATTTAGTAAGCATACATTTGGAAGTGGGTTTTGTGTGTGACAAATAGTTTTGA
This sequence comes from Cherax quadricarinatus, assembly GCF_026875155.1. Lineage (NCBI taxonomy): Eukaryota > Metazoa > Arthropoda > Malacostraca > Decapoda > Parastacidae > Cherax > Cherax quadricarinatus. Next base: position 33,079,009 of record NC_069458.1, on the reverse strand, counting down.
AAACGGACAAGTTGAAGAATGAGACACTTATGCAACATATGGGAATCTTTATTAAGGAAACGTTTCGCCACACAGTGGCATCAAAAGAGGTGAGGGTCATCTTACGAACCGGTATAGTGACATTAAGAGGGACCTTAAAAAGGAGATAAGAAAAGCTAAACGGGACTACGAAATAAAGTTGCTAGGGACTCTAAAACTAGCCCAAAACGTTTTATCCAGTTTTATAGAACAAAAGTTAGATAAAAGATAGGTCACCTTAAAAATAATTTTGGGCATCTTACTGACAAGGAGAATGAAATGTGAGAGTAAGACACATGTGCAACATCTGGGTATCTTTATTGTAGACGTTTCGCCATCCAGTGAATTTGCCCTCGTCTGCTTCACCTGACGTTACTATATAAGCGCCAGCATTCTTTCTTCTGCTTCAGAATCTCCACGACTATGGTGCTGTTCGCACCTACTCCTAGGTTGAGGGACTGATTACCTCATCTTCTGTACATAGTTCTACTGTCTTCAAGTTATGTCCTAGAATTTGTATTGATAAAGCCACTGGATGGCGAAACGTCTACAATAAAGATACCCAGATGTTGCACATGTGTCTTACTCTCATCTTGTCGGTATTATATACCATTCGTACACAGAATGAAATGTACTCGAGTTTCAGTATTTATTTTCTCTTGGTTTTCACTCAGGAAGACACTAACAATATTTCAGTAATTAGGTTTTATAGTGGGCTTGAAGAAGATAAATTATGCAATATCACAGTCACTAGCGAAATGGTTATCAAACAGATAGACCGACTGAAGCAAAATAAATCCCCGGGCCCTGATGAACTTTTTTCAATGGTTCTTAAGGAATGCAAAATGGACCTTTGTGAACCATTAACTAATATTTTTAATACATCTCTTCAAACAGGCGTTGTGCCTGATATGTGGAAGATGGCTAATGTAATTCCTATTTTTAAAACAGGGGACAAGTCGTTACCGTCAAATTACCGTCCAAAAAGCCTAACCTCGATTGTAGGCAAATTACTCGAGTCAGTTATCGCTGATAATATGAGAAGTCATCTTGATAAGCATAATTTGATTGATACTCAACATGGATTCACGAGGGGCCGTTCCTGTCTGACTAGTTTATTAACCTTCTTCAGTAAAGCTTTTGAGGCCATTGATTCGATATTGTTTATTTGGATTTTAGTAAGGCTTTTGATAGAGTACCGCACCAGAGACTGTTAAAGAAAGTGGCAGCTCATGGTATTGGAGGGAAAGTGCTGTTATGGATCGAGTCAAGGCTCACCAATAGGAAGCAGTGCGCATAATATGGATAAATCTGAGTGGGGGATCTGTAAAAAGTGGCGTTCCACAGGGATCAGTTTTAGGCCCATTGTTGTTTATAATATATATAAATGACCTTGACGAGAGAATTACTAGTGATGTGAGCAAATTCGTTGATGACACGAAGATAGGTAGGATAATAGATTCAAACGCAGATGTCACGGAACTTCAGAAGGATTTAGACAAACTTAATTCGTGGTCAGAAAAGTGGCAGATGCAGTTCAAAGTAGATAAATGCAAAGTTCTAAACTTAGGAAATGTTCATAACCCTAGCATCTACCAGCTTAATAATGTTGAACTTCGCCCTACAGAATGCGAAAAGAACTTGGGGGTTAGGGTAAGCAGAAACCCTTTAAAACCAAGACAGCAATGCCTAAGCGTACGTAATAAGGCAAATAGCCCGAAATGCTCTGCCTAGAATTGGCTTTCTATAGAGTAGTATGTCACTGATGTCAGTTAGGTCTGTATACCTTGTACATGTACAAATAAAGATAATATTAAATATTATTATTAATATTAAATAGATTACTGGGATTTATACCAGGAAGTGTAAGTAACAGAAATCCAGCAGTTATACTGCAGCTTTATACATCATTAGTAATGCCTCACCTAGATTATGTAGCTCAGTTCTGGCTCCATATTACGAATGGACATAAATTCGTAGAAAACATTCAGCGACGAATGACTAAATTAATACAAAGTATTAGAAATCTTCCTTATGAAGAATGATTGAAGACTCTTAAGTTACATTCACTTGTTAGACGAAGAATGAGGGGAGACCTGATCGAAGTGTATAAGTGGAAGATGGGTATTAATAAAGGGGATTTAATAAGGTCTTGAGGATGTCTCTCCAAGAGAGAACCGCAGTAATGGGCTTAAATTAGACAAGTTTAGTTTTTACATAGGATATAGAAAAGAAATAGGGTAGTTGAAGAGGGACAGTCTGCCTAGTAGGGCTATTGAGGCTAAAACCTCAGTAGTTTCAAATTTAGTGAGGGGTTGGGTTTTAGTGGGACATGCACATGAGTAAATATAATTATCAAAGTTTATTGCTTGGGTAGCACTAAAATTTGGGTTGGGATGGATTGTGAAGGCAATACCCCCGCTGCAGTGTTCCTCCTCTCTGATGTTCTTACGTAATAAAAGCATAAACCATACTTACCATGTTTGGGTTGGGAAGTAACTGTGGGCCGGTGAAGAAGGTGCTGCTCCCAACACTTCCCCACCGTCACCCAACAACCTGCATGCCACTAGGCCAGGCCAGAAGGTCCTGTGTAAAATGCAGCAGCGTCGTCTGCCTCACTGTCACTAAGAACGACTTGTACATGGATTCCTCACGAGACACTTGTTGTACCTTAAGAACGGGGATTCCTTGACGCTCAATAAATGATCTGATGGGGACCTCCGTAAGGTGTACCACGCGGTACACCAACAGGTGAGCAACCTTCGTTAAGTCTGCTATCACTGTTGGGGACGCTGCTGCTGCTGCCTGACAGCAGAGGCACCACCAGTCCCCAACTGCTGAGCGGACTGATAGTCTAAACATCACCACCCTTGCTCTGTCCGTAGTAATTGTTTGTCCACCTATTCATGCCAGAATTGACTATCTACTCTTCCTCTATGCATTTCGTTCTCTATATACCTGTGGAAAAAATCAAATATATATTAATAATTAATGGTTTATATATATATTATTATATAATATATATATATATATATATATATAATTATATATATAAATATATATATATATATATATATATATATATAGAAAATGGGAATAAGATGACAGTAAACAGGTTATATCACAATTTTCAAAACAATCACTGTGAAAAAAAATAGTGAACTTCATTGTGTTTTCGTGATTTCTCAAATTATAAGAAACCCTTTCAAGTAATAGACTAGCAGAAGGCTTATAAGACTGGATATCACCTCACAACATTACTCTCGCTTATAAGACTGAGATATCACCTCACATACATTACTTCGTCTTATAAGACTGAGATAATCACCCCACATAGATTTCTCTCGTCTTACAAGACTGGAATATCACCTCACATACATTACTCTCGTCTTATAAGACTGAGATATCACCTCACATACATTACTCTCGTCTTATAAGACTGAGATATTCAACCTCACATAACATTACTCTCGTCTTATAAGGCTGAGATATCACCTCACATCATTACTCTCGTCTTATTAAGATGAGATATCCCTCACATACATTACTCTCGTCTTATAAGATGAGATATCACCTCACATACATTACTCTCGTCTTATAAGACTGAGATATCACCTCACATACATTCTCTCCCTCTTATAAGACTGAGGATATCACCTCACATACATTACTCTCGTCTTATAAGAACTGAGATATCACCTCACATACATTACTCTCGTCTTATAAGACTGAGATATCACCTCACATACATTACTCTCGTCTTATAAGACTGAGATATCACCTCACATACATTACTCTCGTCTTATAAGACTGAGGTATCACCTCACATACATTACTCTCGTCTTATAAGACTGAATATCACCTCACATACATTACTCTCGTCTTATAAGACTGAGATACACCTCACATACATTACTCTCGTCTTATAAGACTGAGAATCACCTCACATACATTACTCTCGTCTTATAAGACTGAGATATCACCTCACATACATTACTCTCGTCTTATAAGACTGAGATATCACCTCACATACATTACTCTCGTCTTATAAGACTGAGATATCACCTCACATACATTACTCTCGTCTTATAAGACTGAGATATCACCTCACATACATTACTCTCGTTTATAAAGGGTGAGATATCACCTCACATACATTACTCTGTCTTATAAGACTGAGATATCACCTCAACATACATTACTTTTCGCTTATAAGACTGAGATATCACCTCACATACATTACTCTCGTCTTATAAGACTGAGATATCACTTCACATACATTACTCTCGTCTTATAAACTGAGATATCACCTCACAAAACATTACTCTCGTCTTATAAGACGAGATATCACCTCACATACATTACTCTCGTCTTATAAGACTGAGATATCACCTCACATACTTACTCTCGTCTTATAAGACTGAGACATCACCTCACATACATTACTCTCGTCTTTAAGACTGAGATATCACCTCACATACATTACTCTCGTCTTATAAGGCTGAGATATCACCTCACATACATTACTCTCGTCTTATAAGACTGAGATATCACCCCACATACATTACTCTCGTCTTATAAGATGAGATATCACCTCACATACATTACTCTCGTCTTATAAGACTGAGATATCACCTCACATACATTACTCTCGTCTTATAAGACTGAGATATCACCTCACATTTCATTACTCTCCGTCTTATAGACTGAGATATCACCTCACAGACATTACTCTCGTCTTATAAGACGGGGATATCACCTCACATACATTACTCTCGTCTTTTAAGACTGAGATATCACCTCACATACATTACTCTCGTCTTATAAGACTGAGGTATCAAACCCCACATTTACATACTCTCGTCTTATAAGACTGAGATATCACCTCACATACATTACTCTCGTCTTATAAGACTGAGATATCACCTCACATACATTACTCTCGTTTATAAGACTGAGATATCACTCACATACATTACTCTCGTCTTATAAGACTGAGATATCACCTCACATACATTACTCTCGTCTTATAAGTTTAGATATCACCTCACATACATTACTCTCGTCTTACAAGACTGAGATATCATCTCACATACATTACTCTCGTCTTATAAGACTGAGATATCACCTCACATACATTACTCTCGTCTTACAAGACTGAGATATCAACCTTACATACATTACTTTCGTCTTATAAGAGAGATATCACCTCACATACATTACTCTCGTCTTATAAGACTGAGGATCACCTCACATACATTACTCTCGTCTTATAAGACTGAGATATCACCTCACATACATTCTCTCGTCTTTAAGACTTTAGACATCACCTCACATACATTACTCTCGTCTTATAAGACTGAGATATCACTCACATACACTACTCTCGTCTTATAAGACTGAGGTATCACCTCACATACATTACTCTCGTCTTATAAGACTGAGATATCACCTCACATACATTACTCTTGTCTTATAAGACTGAGATATCACCTCACATACATTACTCTCGTCTTATAAGACTGAGATATCACCTCACATACATTACTCTCGTCTTATAAGACTGAGATATCACCTCACATACATTACTCTCGTCTTATAAGACTGAGATATCACCTCACATACATTACTCTCGTCTTACAAGACTGAGATATCACCTCACATACATTACTCTCGTCTTTTAAGACTGAGTTTTACCTCACATAATTACTCTCGTCTTATAAGACTGAGATATCACCTCACATACATTACTCTCGTCTTATAAAACTGAGATAAACACCTCACATACATTACTCTGTCTTATAAAACTGAGATATCACCTCACATACATTACTCTCGTCTTATAAGACTGAGATATCACCTCACATACATTACCTCGTCTTATAAGACTGAGATATCACCTCACATACATTACTCTCGTCTTATAAGACTGAGAATACCTCACATACATTACTCTCGTCTTATAAGACTGAGATATCACCTCCATACCTACTCTCGTCTTATAAGACTGAGGTATCACCTCACATACATTACCTCGTCTTATAAGACTGAGATATCAACCTCACATACATTACTTTGTCTTATAAGACTGAGATATCACCTCACATACATTACTCTCGTCTTATAAAACTGAGATATCACCTCACATACATTACTCTCGTCTTATAAGACTGAGATATCACCCACATACATTAAATCTCGTCTTATTTAAAACTGAGATATTCACCTCACCATACATTACTCTCGTCTTACAAGACTGAGATATCACCTCACATACATTACTCTCGTCTTATAAGACTGAGATATCACCTCACATACATTACTCTCGTCTTATAAGACGAGATATCACCTCACATACATTACTCTCGTCTTTTAAGACTGAATATCACCTCACATACATTACTCTCGTCTTATAAGACTGAGATTCACCTCACATACATTACTCTCGTCTTATAAGACTGAGATATCACCTCACTACATTACTCTCGTCTCACTAAAATGCAGAAGATAATGTCAAGGACCTGACATGCATTGCTTAAATTCTTCCCAAATTTTTATAATTATAAATGAGTTTAATTTTTTTTAATCCTAACTAAAATAATCAAAGAAAGCACTAAACCATAAGGGTCATGCAGCACTGTGGGGCAGAAAATAGTGCTGCGGCTATAAACAGCTAGACGGAGAGGGGAGAAAAGGGCTGGAAGGGACGCTAAGGCCTATGTGTCAAAGTTCGTATAGGAAAGCAGTTGCTGACAAAGTCAAAAAAATGATTGTAAGTCAAAGGCAGAACCGTCTACAAGAAAAAGTGATGAAGTATCACCAGCAGAAGGTAAAAGGGGTAAAAGGAAAAGTCTGGAGAATGGTGCAATAACGAAGCCGGGTCAGAACGGGATGCGGTACCAAGAAGGGACCTGGAAGGAGAAGGGTTTATCACAGAATGAAGACTAAATGATGATGGTACTTCTTTTTATTGTTATTTTAAAGAAAAAAAAGAAAGAAGGAAAGAACAAAAACAGAGGGACAGTCACTAGAAGTCATGAAAGGCCGTAAATTTCCATCTCATCCCAGAAGACCTCGAGACTGCAAAAGGGGTGCAGATACCTTACCTTCACGCCAGTAAACAACGCTCGGGGATAGCACCTCACATCTACCGAGCCACCTCGGGGGACAAAAGAGAGGGTGTCGGATACCCACCACAAAGCATACCTTCTTCGACTGCCACCTCCCAGAACTGACAGGCGATACACTCGTCACCTGCGGACACCCCGCCCACGTCTCGGAAATCTGGGAGGAGCAGGACGCCTCCAGATAATCCAGATTCCACGGCAAAAAAAACACCACACCGAGAAACCTCACGGAGCAGGAGAAAACCCCGGCACACTTTCCCAATCTAGAAACCGTAATGCACGAGAGGAGGACCCCAGAGGCTACAAACGGGATGGGAAAAGGGGAGGGTTGGGAGTTGGGGAGGAAAAGGGAAAAGTGAGGGTGGGGAGGATGGGATAGGGATGGGAGGGTAATTAGGTTCGGTCTGAGGAAGGAGTCCAAAGGGTCTGATTCTTCAGACCAAGAGCCTCTTTGCCACGTCAAGGAGCCTCCCCTCCCCCCCCCCCCTGTGAAGAGGTATATAATCCTAAACCAATATACATATTAAAATCAAAACTATTTATTATTATTAAGTTTGATTTAACTATATTTCTCTCAGCCATAGACCTCCTTCATACAACTTTCTCGGCCATTTGAAACCCAAGTGGGTGGATAAAATCTTTCACATCAGTAGCGCCTTTACTCTTGTCTAGTTCTAATGTTATATTTATGTTGTAATCTTAGTTCAAGACTTTTCCCAGTTTTACCATAATAAACTTTATCACATTCTTTACAAGGAACCTGATAGACACAGCCATCAGCATTTTTGGCGGAATTTTTAATCAATATTTTTTTATACTGTATCAAGATTTTTAAACAATTTTGATTTGAAAATTCTTAAGTTGAGAAGGTATATCAAGAAAGTTTTCATGGTGAGGGAGAACCAATATATTCTTGAGTGAATATGACTGTACTTTCTTAAATCTTAAATTGTATTTCTAGCAATTTTAAAGGATTTATTAGTTAAGTATTTTGTGTATTTTAAATCATTAGCTATTTCACAAGTCTTCAAAATTCCTTCATCTATGAACTCTGGGCTGTAAATAAACAAAGTTCTCAAAAATATGGATGATCATACAGAAAGTTCAACTATTATGATGTGAAGAATAATAGTTATTTGTTAGTTTTCTCTATATTTTGCATATAATATCATGGTTCTCATTAATAATTAAGACATGTAAAAAAGACTGAGTTATTTTGTTCAAATTCAACAGTAAAATTTATGAGCTAAACTATTTAACTCAACAAGGAAATGTTTTATAACTATATTCTTAGACAATATGCATAATACATCAATATATTTGTACCGCTTACCTTTAATGGGAAGGATTTTCTTAAGCAATCTTGTTTGAAAATATTCTATGTACAAATTGTTAAGGTCAGGTGAGAGGATTTCTCACTGCCATACCAAACTTCTGAATGTAAACATAATTATTAAACTCAAACTTTGCAACAACAATACAAAGTTTAATAAGCTCAATGACTGTAGTTCATAGATGAAGAAGTCTTGAAAGATTTTTTGAAATAGCTAATGATCTAAAATACCCATAATTCTTAATTGGTAAATTCTATAAAATTGCTAAAAATACATTTTACAATTCAAAAATGGACACCCAAGAATATGTTAGTTCTCCCTTACCTTGAAAATATTCTTGATATAGCCTCTCTACTTAAGAATTTTAAAATCAAAGTTGTATTTAAAAATCTTGATATAGTAAAAAAAAAGTGCTGCAATCAGGAACCAGTGGAGTCTAGAGATGAGAGTAATAAACAGAGAAGATATGACTACATAGTATACACACTCAAGACAGGAGGAACCCAAAAACAATGATAGTTGTGATGCGCAACCCTCTACTAAACAACAGGAGACTAAGATAAGAAGACGATGACAACAAAACGATAATAGTGGAGGTGGCCAGAAGAACCCACAGAAGCATTGCGAAGTTGCTGATCGTACTAGGAAATAGGTTGAGACCCTCGAGTCACACGGTGAACCAGAAATGTTGATGACCAAGATGTTGAAGGTGATAATGGAGAACACCGTTCTTCAACGTGACAGGAAGAACCAGAGAGATAGGAAGGGATGAACCAGCAAGGCTAGACCTTATATTTACCCTGAGCAATTCTAACAATATGAAAGGCTACTCAGCACTACTGATGATTTGGTTCTGAGTTTTGAATATCTTGCAGAAGGAAACCTGGAGACAGATGACATGGTAAGGATTGGAGAAGCCAGAGTGACCCCGGGGTTCACCTGTAAGTACTGAGAGGTAAGTTAAAAATGCTAGAACATGGAAGAAATACAGAAGTCAAAGAACATAGTAAAACAAGAAATTGAGGAGAGCCAAAAGCGAATATGCATGGTTAAAAAGGTTAATGACAGCTTGATCCGACTCAAAGTTGCTAAGCAGCTACATAAGGAGGAAGACAACAGTGAAGGTCCAGGTAATCAGGCTGAAGGAAGGAAGGAAAGACAACTCAGACAGAATGATCAAGACGTCTGTGAGAAGTTCGTGAAGAAATTTAAGGATGAATTCACAGATGGAATAGGGACGATACCAGAACACACTAACGTGTGTTGGATGTAATACATACAACAGAAATGAGGAAACATGCGAGGCAACTCACGTCTGGCAGTAACTTAAGCAGAGTCATTGCCGACACTACATATGGCGTACATCAGACCCATGTTCGAGTATATAGTGCCAGTATGGAACCCACACATTAGCAATTATGTCAAGAACCTGCAGAATGTGCAACTGTCCTTCTACAAGAAAAGATTAATGGAGCTAAACTTTATGACTTTACATTAAAGAAGGGATATAATAACAGAGTACAACATACTGAAAGTTACAAGGTAGACAGGGAAAGAGTTCGAACAAACGAGAAACAGAAAAACTAAGGAAAAGCTGGAGGGTGAAAACACAGAGGCGTCACAGGGATGTTAGAAAGTATTTCTTTATTCTTAGACAAAGTGGAACGATGTGGACGGGGAAGTGGTAGACGTTGGATCCATACATAAGGAGTACAATAAGGCTATCAAAGCCGAGGAAATTGAACCCAGTAGCTGTTAGCGAAGAAACAGTCATGAGCTGAAGCTTAGCTCCTGCTTAACCCTGCCTAGCCACATATACTGTTGGTAAGTACATATAGGTAAATGCATCAACACGAGACTATTAGCGAGGCAAATACGTCATTCAGACAGTTGGTGACGTGACATTGTCATTCAGCTTCTCGCTAATCACAAACTGAAGGTGGCGCCCAGCTAGCCATCCACCTCTGAGGTGCTAAACAACTAGAAGTCACAATGCGAATATTAAAATGGTATAAAATAACGACAGGTTGTTAGGTAAGACACATACGCAACAGTTAGGTGACCTGGTTGGTTAACGCTGTCGCTTCACACGGCGAGGGCCTGGGTTCAATTCCCAGCCAGAGTAGAAACACTGGGCGTGTTTCTTTCCACCTGTTGTCTATGTTCCCCATCAGTAAAATGGGTACCTGGGTATTAGTGGACTGGTGTGGGTCGCATCCTGGGACATTGACATAATTTGCCCGACATGCGGAGCATAACAAGCAGCTTTCTACATAGTAGTATGTCATTGTTATCAGCTAGGACTGTATACCTTGTACATGTACTTGTAGTAAATAAAGATATTATTATTATTATTATTATTATTATTATTATTTTTTATTATTATTATTATTATTATTATTATTATTATTATTATTATTATTATTATTATTATTATTTCGAAACGTTTCGCCTACACAGTAGGCTTCTTCAGTCGAGTACAGAAAAGTTGATAGAAGCAGAAGATACTTGAAGACGATGTAATCAGTCCATCACCCTTGAAGTTTTGAGGTGGTCAGTCCCTCAGTCTGGAGAAGAGTATTGTTCCATAGTCTGAAACATTATGGAGTTGAAGTTAGGTTAGGTAAGGTTCGTCAGGAAACAGAATAAATGTTTCGTGACGCGGGTCTTATTCAGATGATGACCCGCCTTTGGAACTTTGGGCATCTGACCGAGGCCTTCCACTGGCTTACCGGTCTACCCCTTTAAAAATTATGGTCATTTATAACCATATTTATATATATATAGAGTTGAAGTGGCAGGATGGAGCCTCATATACCTCCAGGAGGTGAGATGTGAGTCTAACGAAAAAAAAAATATATTTAATTGTGTATGTTTATTATTAAATTATTCTAAAGTAATCTAAAATATATTTAGTTGGATTAAGCTAAATTAAATTGCGCTTGTTATAATGAAGTTAAATAAGTTTTCCGAGGTTCTTCTGGTACAAAATTATTAATTTTTACATTAACATAAATGAAAAATATATATCCTTAAACGTATAAGAAAAAAATTAAAAAGGACTAAATTTTAAACGAGTTCTTGCTAATTGACCAGTTTTACCTATTCGGCACGACATTATATATATATATATATATATATATATATATATATATTATATATATATATATATATATATATTATATATATATATATATATATATATATATATATATATTAGTTCAGGGATCATTTATATAAAAAAACACAAACATTAATACAATATATCAAAAGTATACAGCACTCTTCACAGATTTAAACTTACTCCCTGTTCAGAACATCCACACTTACTACTGTGCAGTCTATATCTACAGGACCTTAAATTCCAATATTAACCTTGACCTAAAATGCTTTCTTGATAGTTGTGACAGGATCCACAGTCATAACACCAGACACAAACATCTCTATGACATTCCCCGTGTTCGACTAAACCTTTACAAAAATTCAATGTATTTCAAAGGACCTAAAATCTGGAACACCCTACCTGAAAACTCTAGAACTGCAGACACATTCATCACTTTCAAAACTATAGTTAGAAAACATCTTATCTCCCTGATCCACCCCGACAACTAACTACATGATAACCACCTGGTGGTTCACAACTACACTCACTCACCCACTGACTATAAACCCAGAAATACTAATCTTAATCTTAAAATAATAAATCCTAACTAGTCATAAGTTTGCCTATGATACTCCCATATAGACACTTTGTATTGTGCCAAAACAAAAGCATTCACATTGCTAAACTCACAAATTATGATGTAGTCACTTAGCCTTAATACCATAATCTGTAAGGATTTAATGTTAAGAATTAATCTAAGTCTGCCCAAAATGCCTAGCCATGCTAGGTGTCCTAGTGGCCCCCTCTGTAATTAGTATATTATAACATGAAAACCACACAATACTTAAAACCTGTAAACCCCACATTGTAACCCTTATAGAGAATAAACTTGAATTGAATTGAATTGAATTGAAAAAATGCATCGTCCCTCTGGATGGCTAAGCTAAGGCGTTGGAACATGAATGTGGCCACCCTTGGGTCCCTGGTGGTGTCATGAGTCTGGAACCCAGTTCTTTGAAGTAACATGTGACGTTTTTACCCCATGATCCCAAGGTCTCTGATCCCACTGGGACAAATTGATACTGATGGCTTATGTCTCTGTACTTGCTAATCTTGTACTGCTCCCTATGATCAGCAGCAGCACCTTGTTGCCAATAGATGGTGATCCTGCTGGGGCAGTTTGCGGGTTGTGAGTATTGTTGGATGCTAGGAGTCAGGGCTTTCTTTTCGGTTGGGTACCCAGCTGTAGCAAGGCTCCTCTTTATGAATTCATAAACTTCATTATGTCTTGTATGCCAGCCCTTGGTTTAGGAGCAGTTAAGACCATATTGACGATAATTGTTGGCTTGGGCATCGCCGCAAATACGCGTATATTCTGTGTGAATTGGAACAGCGAAGTGGAGAGCCATTGTAATACAGAAGATCTGTGGGTCAATGCGTGTTCCCACTGCTGAAATGAGAACTGTTTGAAGTCCCCAGAGTGATGTGCAATCACAGCTTTGAGACAGGCAATCTTCTTGTTGGATGTTGCAGCATGTATGCACCTTTTCGGCGGGGAGAGGCCATCCTAATTCGACTGTTTGTAGGCAAGTGCTGCACTAGGTTTTGGTACTGGAGCAGCGAATCTCCTATTTGATAATGGCACTGTTTTAGCTAGGATTCTGTGTTCCTGCTGAGTTACCAAGGTTGTCCTGATGTCTGATGCTATGGGGGTAGGATAAGAAAACTGGTAGAGCAATCTGGGAGGAATTGTGTACACCTAGCCTCCCAAACCTGACTGGAAGTGAGGCATGCAACCACTGTCCATCTTCCGGGTAAAGATGTAGTACACTCTCTAGCATAGTCTTTAGGAGGGAGTCACATTCCTTGAGTTTCGGACTGCCGAAGGCTGAGAAGCAACTCAAGAAGCAGGTAAGTGTTTGGAGGGACAGTCACCCATATGTTACACACTTGTGTAACATATGGGAATCTTTAGTGAGGAAACGTCCCGCCACACAGCGGCTTCATGAGTCCAGTACAAAGAAGAACTGTGTAAGGAGAGGAGTAGTTTGAGGCACTGGACTGATGAAGTGTGTGTGGTAAAACGTTTCCTCAAAGATTCCCATATGCTACAAGTTTCTCTTTCTTCATCTTCTCGGTTTTCTAAACCGTTAATCACAAATGTCTTTTTGCCTTCCATCGTCCTGAGGTACGAGATCTTTTTTTTTTTTTCCTAGAATCAGATCAATAGTAATGGCACTGGATCTGAGAGGAGCACCAAGGTGTGCCACTAGCTGGATCGATGGCTCATGCTCCTCGCCAAAAAGCACTAATATCCTCAGTGGTCTGTCTATTAGTAGAAACTATTTCGCATTTGGTGGGGCTTAAAGATAGGCCCAGACTCTCTCCGATGTCTTATTTTTCTGATGACCTTTAGGAGATTCTGTACTGTTAGCCAGGGTACCATCATCCAAGAAGCAAATATTGAGTTCACTGGAGAGTGCTTCTTGACCAGACAGAAAAGGGGTGAGAGGGTCCTGTCGCACATCCCTCACACAAGTCAATTTCGTGGTCCCTAAACAGTAGTTTAGAAGTCCTACTAACACGATTGTATGAAAGGATAGAGGCAAGGGAAGTGTCTAGAAACTGTGCAAAGTCCAGTTTGACCACAGTTTTGTCATCTGACGTGTTATTGATGTATTCTCGTGCTGCATGGACAGCTGATTCACACCAAAACCGAGCTGTGTTGGTTTCAACACTGCGGCAGCCTACTGACTCACCATTCTCATTGCATCCTTGGCAACAAAGTACTGAAGGGTGTTGCCCACTGCAATGGGCCTGAATCCTCCGTCCTTTTTTCTGGATGGCACATAGTGAGCCACCCAATATGAGTGGCCTGATGGCCTCCGGGACACTGCCAGTCAGGCACACGCTGGAAAATTTGGCGAGTTCAGACAACAACCTCTTTGTAACATCAAGTGCTGGACTGAGCATTTGTTTTAAATATTGTGATCTTAAATCGATGAAACCACTTGCTGAGCCCTGTCGAAATGACGTGGTGGCTTTGTAAACATCAGTATCCTGTAGCGGAAAATGTTCTTCACCTGCTGCAATGTCAGGGAGGCCAATGTTGGTACTGGCAGCCCTGAGTGGATGCTTGTCCTTCAGGCCTTGTGCTGTAATGACGTCCTTAGGGGCGATGGTATCCTCACTGGTTTTAAGGTGGAGTGTTCTAGTACTGTGCAAAAAAAAAAAAATAGTGAGCTTCCAAGTGCTTTCGTGATTTCTCACATTATCAAGGACCTTTAACTAACAGAACAGTAGAAGACATTATCAAGGACCTTTAACTAACAGAACAGTAGAAGACATTATCAAGGAGCTTTAACTAACAGAACAGTAGAAGACATTATCAAGGAGTTTTAACCAACAGAACAGTAGAAGACATTATCAAGGAGCTTTAACTAACAGAACAGTAGAAGACTTAAAGGCTGAGTGAGATGTCACACTCAAATTCAAATGTTTATTTCTCTGTATAAATTAGAAAGTGTGGTTTACATATAAGATAATTATAAAATTAAGTACTTATTACAAAGATGGCGACTAGTAGGCCTAGGTATGTCATCCCAGTGTGACGGGTGTCATCCCAGTGTGACGGGTGTCATCCCAGTGTGACAGGTGTCATCCCAGAGTGACGGGTGTCATCCCAGTGTGACGGGTGTCATCCCAGTGTGACAGGTGTCATCCCAGTGTGACGGGTGTCATCCCAGTGTGACGGGTGTCATCCCAGTGTGACGGGTG
>NC_069458.1:32999845-33063150 GCF_026875155.1 Cherax quadricarinatus | reverse complement strand
ACTGATTACCTCATCTTTTGTATATAGTTCTTCTGTTTTCTAATTATGTCCAAGAATCTGTATTGATAAAGCCACTGGACGGCGAAACGTCTACAATAAAGTTAACCAGATGTTGCACAAGTGTCTTAACTTTCATCTTGTCGGTATTGTATACCTGTCTTCCACATGCCTATGGCATACAAGGATTGTTACAATTTATTTGGCATAGGTACACACTCCCATATAGGCTGCCTCCCAACCAGCGAACTGGGTGCTAAGGGTTTAATGATTTTTAGGGTACCCAAATGCTATGGCGATGTGGTTTGCTTGAGGTCAGCATTTGCCAGATTTGCCTACTAGCTGGTTGAGTATGGTGCTCTCTTTCTCTCTCTCTCTCTCTCTCTCTGGCTTTTGCTTTTGCCATTTTGTCACAATGTGGTACAGTATTCCAAGCTTTGTACATAGTGTACATAAGTGTAAATACTTATATATATATCTGGTGAAGGAAATACACGTTATAGTCTATCTGCTGAGTTTTTGCTCTAAACCCATTACGACCAGGTCACAGACCATTCTTAGCTGTGTTCGTAATATGGGGGCCTGTCTGGGATCTGCAGCCGGAGCTAGAGCTGGTCTTGGTATTGCTATTACTTTTTGTATTGCCTGTAAGTCTTGCTATTGTGTGTATCCCACAAGTCATTCTGTGCTATTGCTGCTTCTCGAGTGCATTACAAACAGCATGTTACAGTGAGTTAATACTACCTACATGGGTCAGGCAGTTGGTGTCTGAATATACTCTCCTAAATCTGCCCAAACGGCAACGCTGCTGGTGAATTGCTCATTCCATTGTCATAGAATATCAACACACACGCACTGCTGCGCAGCTTCGTGACGTTATTTGTACCAAAGTAAGGGTAGAAGCAACTACAGCACACCAAACTGAGGTATCTCCCGCTACAGGAGCTATTAATCACTGATCTCAGCTTAGGTTCCTTCGTAATGTGGGAGGGCCAACACCAGAGCAATCAGACCAGCAGTCTCGTGAAGCAGGTGGTGCACCGGGTTTGTCTCAGGGCGAGTCAGCTTCGTTGGCGCTTGAGTTACCTAAACTCAATCTCGAAACAACCAGAGAGGAGCAAGCATTTGCTAGAGAGGAGTTTGACAGAGAGAAGGAGAGGAGGCAATTTAAGCAGACTATGGGTGATTAGTGTGCAAAAAGCAGTGCCGATAGTACTTCGCTTTGAGTCTGAGTCTGAGCAATTTTTTGAGGCATTTGAAAACCAGGCTCAAGCACTGAGGTGGCCTGGGGAGCATTACCTGGAGTTTACCTGGAGAGAGTTTCGGGGGTCAACGCCCCCGCGGCCCGGTCTGTGACCAGGCCTCCTGGTGGATCAGCGCCTGATCAACCAGGCTGTTGCTGCTGGCTGCACGCAAACCAACGTACGAGCCACAGCCCGGCTGATCAGGAACTGACTTTAGGTGCTTGTCCAGTGCCAGCTTGAAGACTGCCAGGGGTCTGTTGGTAATCCCCCTTATGTGTGCTGGGAGGCAGTTGAACAGTCTCGGGCCCCTGACACTTATTGGGCAGCATTAAAACCCTTCAGAGGGCAAGGCAGTCTAAAGTGTGAATTTGAAAGTGATTTCCTATGAGGGGATAGAGCCACTCAATGTAAGGTCACTGAGACCATCCAAACAGAGTTGTGAAAGTAACATCTCGCGCAATTGCAGATATTCGAAGACCGAGTGTATTCGGTCCTGCCCGTTTGGGGTATACCATTTTTGAATGTTGCAATGTTGCATTGGTTGTAAAAAAACGAAATAAGTATTTTTTAAATTTATTATACAAGTAGACAATATAAAAAACATAAATGGAACTTGTTTCTGAACAATTTGTAACCAGTAAAAAAATAGAAATAGGAACTACTTATCAACAATGACACATTGCAATGGGATGCAACTTACAAATGAAATATTCCTGAGTTCCCTGAGAAAGAACAATCATTTCACATCACTATTTTTGCAAATGAAAGTTCATGAAACAATTTCTATCCTTCTTTATGCACAGATTTACTCCATTCTTCCATTTGGTGTCTACTTGAGAAGCAAGATCATCTTGAAGCACTTCTTCATCAGGGTATTCCTCCATAGTAATACGTTTCTTCCTCTTGTTCACTTTTTGTTTTTTTGGTGGTGGCCCAGCTTCCTCCTCCCCATCTGTTGACACCTCTGCATCTGGTGGCAAGAATTCATCCTCACTATCCAGGAAATCCATGTCATCTGAGTCTTGATCTGACTCAGTATCATCCCAAACACAGACAAATTTCGAGGTAGCCTTGGAGGACTCACCGTAGAACAATTTCTTATTGATCTGGAAGGACAATAAAAACATTCTGTACACACCCAGACCATTACTGAATTCATATATACACTACCAAATTTTATGGAAATATTTATATACCGAAACTTGAAAACTGCACCTAAAAGGGCAGGAACGACTGGGCTTGTTCCTATTTTGTTGCACTTTGTTCATGTGCATGGTGCACTCGTAATATGCTTCACAACGCCTTCATATATATATCAAAATATGGCTAAACTATTCATTTACACACTAGACACACAAATCAGTACTTACCGACATTGTATTTGGTGAAATGCTTCAGTATATAAGGAGCACTATACCGAGAAACACGAGTTTTGGCGCCGGCAAGGTAGAAGTGTTTACATTCTGCTGTCTCGACCAATGGGAAGCGAGCAGCCGCCATCACCGCTCAGCCTGGGCGACTCAGGGAAGGTCTGTGATTGGTCAGAAATAGAGAACGGGAACCTAGATGCGCTGGGGGAGTTGTAGGACGTGCGCAAAAACCACGTTATGAGGCCCGACTACACTCGTTCTTGCCCGGTAAAGGGTATATTAATGCATATAGCGTTGTATGGCAAAGCACAAGATCTCACAGCAGCTTTAAATAATGAAGAATTTGTTGATTATCGGGTTGTTAAAACAATGGTTCTTGGAGCATATCAGTGTATTCCCGCCAAGTACAGGAGGGAATTCAAATTCAGATTTCCACAGCTGGGAAATAACTCCTTGAGACCAAGTAAAATTGAAAAGACGTAAGAGGACTGTAAGAGCTGATAGATGCAAATACTAAAGCATGTGAATATGAATGCTATCAGGCCCGGCTACCGATGATCGGCAGGCGGAAAGTGTAAACTCTAGTTCTAGAAGTGTAAAAGGCACATTATAGGGCTCTTCTCTGCTAGAAGGAAAGTCTAAGGGCAGTAACTCTCTGGTAGACTTGGAGGAAAGAAACGAGGGGCATAGATGGAGCCCTTTAGATATACGGACAAGATTTCCAGTTTCCGTGGCAACGTCAAGAGGGTTTGCAATTCTGACACCGACAACCTGGAGAATGGGAGCAGGGTCTGGAGAGAACTTTCCACTCAGTTTCCGCACTTTTTTCCAAACTGGGCTTCAATTTTTGGATATGCAGATGAGTAATGACTCCAAGACCCGACCCTGCATCTCAGGGTGTCTTCTTCCCTGGCGATGAGTCTTGCATCTAGAATTAAAGGTTTGTGGGAGTTCTGGTATAAAACACAGTAGTTGGAGTGAATTCTGTAGGCGTGTTCTGAAATACGTGTTTGGAGGTCTTTGGATGTCTCCATCACGTATAATTGATTGCAATCACTTCAAGGGATCAAGTATTCCCCTGCAAAGGATTGAACCAGGTGGTGTTCCTTACTGGTGATGCCTTTGATTGTGGTGTATGTAGAGACAGATACCTGGAATGGGGTATTGGAAAAGATATTTGGCAAGTGAGTTAGAGGACTACGTATCCTCTCTAGGCAGTATCATTTCTGGCTGAGTTATATGCACAACGTCTGCAATGAAAATAAAAAATTTTATTTTCTTGCAAAGCTTACAATGTGTGGTTTACATATTATAAAATATTAATTACAAAGAAGGCCACTAGCATTCCTTAGCATTTCGGGCAGACTATCTCGAATGAAGTAATGAGGGTAATGAAGCTTAGAAAATACTTAATCGATGAAAGAGCATTTTTCCTCAAGAAATTCACCACTACAGATTCAGACGTCACGTTTAGTTTTGGTATCGTGGTAGGAGTAGAAATGGAGATGATCGTGTTGGTTGGTCGGTTTTCGTTTGACCTTAAAACGAAGCTATTGGTATCCAGATGATAATACAACAAAGGAAGCGTTTCTCAAGCCACGATAAAAAGCAGAGCATTCTGAGGTAACACAGACATACCGGAGAGATTATACGCAGCAGTCGCCACAGCTAATGTTGAACAGAAAAATCAGTCAGGCTGTTAACTGATCATTACTCGAAAATTGTTCATGATTGTAATCATGTGTTCACGATTGTGACCAGCTCTACCTGGAGCTCATTACCTTTGTCAATTCTCATTATTGTAACCAAATCTAGTTCATTACCTTTGTAATTAGTCATGAGTGTGACCAGCTCTACCTGGAGCTCATGACCTTTGTAACTTGGTCACCATTGTGACCAGATATACTTCATTACCTCTGTAACTTACTCAGCTATCAAAACTTTGGAGTCCAGTCCCTGGAACAATTATGTACCTCTGTAATCTTTTGACTACCGCCCACACCATGGGTATGGTGTGACTACCGCCCACAGGATGGGTATGGTGTGACTACAACCCACAGGATGGGTATGGTGTGACTACCGCCCACAGGATGGGTATGGGGTGACTACCACCCACAGGATGGGTATGGGGTGACTACCACCCACAGGATGGGTATGGGGTGACTACCACCCACAGGATGGGTATGGGGTGACTAACACCCACAGGATGGGTATGGTGTGACTACCACCCACAGGATGGGTATGAGGTGACTACCACCCACAGGATGGGTATGGTGTGACTACCGCCAAAAGATGGGTATGGGGTGACTACCACCCACAGGATGGGTATGAGGTGACTACCACCCCCAGGATGGGTATGGGGTGACTACCACCCACAGGATGGGTATGGGGTGACTACCACCACAGGATGGGTATGGGGTGACTACCGTCCACAGGATGGGTTTTGGTGTGACTACCACCCACAGGATGGGTATGGTGTGACTACCAAACCCACAGGATGGGTATGGTGTGACTAAACCCCCCACAGGATGGGTATTGGGGGTGACTACCGCCCACAGGATGGGTATGGTGTGACTACCGCCCACAGGATGGGTATGGTGTGACTACCACCCACAGGATGGGTATAGGGTGACTACCACCCACAGGATGGGTATGGTGTGACTACCGCCCACAGGATGGGTATGGTGTGACTACCGCCCACAGGATGGGTATGGTGTGACTACCGCCCACAGGATGGGTATGGTGTGACTACCGCCCACAGGATGGTATGTGTGACTACCGCCCAAAGGGGTGGGTATGGTGTGATACCGCCCACAGGATGGGGATGGTGAGACTACCGCCCACAGATGGGTATGGGGTGACTACCCCCCACAGGATGGGTTATGGGGTGAATACCCCCCACAGGATGGGTATGGGGTGACTACCGCCCACAGGATGGGTATGGGGTGTACCGCCCACAGGATGGGTATGGGGTGACTACCGCCCCCCACCATGGGTAGGGGGTGACTACCGCCCACATGATGGGGATGGGGTGACTACCGCCCACAGGATGGGTATGGTGTGACTACCGCCCACAGGATGGGTATGGTGGTGACTACCGCCCCCAGGATGGGTATGGGTGTGACTACCAGCCACAGGTTTGGGGATGGTGTGGGCTACCGCCACAGGGATGGGTATGGGTTGACTACACCCACAGGATGGGTATGGGGTGACTACCACCACAGGATGGGTAGGGGTGACTACCGCCCACAGGATGGAAAAATGGGGTGACTACCCCCCACAGGGTGGGTATGGGTGGGCTACCGCCCCCACCATGGGTATGGGGTGACTACCGCCCACATGATGGGTATGGGGTTTACTACCGCCCACAGGATGGGTATGGTGTGACTACCGCCAACAGGATGGGTATGGTGTGACTACCACCCACAGGATGGGTAGGGTGGGCTACCGCCCAACAGGATGGGTATGGTGGACTATCACCCCAGGATGGGTAGGGGTGACACCGCCCACAGGATGGGTATGGTGTGCTAAACCCCCCACAGGATGGGTATGGTGTACTATCACCCCCAGGATGGGTATGGGTGACTACCACCCACAGGATGGGTATGGGGTGACTACCCCACAGGATGGGTATGGGGTGACCCACCGCCCACAGGATGGGATGGGGTGACTACCGCTCACAGGATGGGTATGGGGTGACTACCGCCCAAAACATGGGTATGGGGTGACTACCGCCCACACCATGGGTATGGGTGGGACTACCGCCCACACCATGGGTATGGGGTGACTACCCCCCCACAGGATGGGTATGGGGTGACTACCGCCCACAGGATGGGTATGGGTGTGACTACCACCCACAGGATGGGTATGGTGTGGGCTATCACCCACAGGATGGGTATGGGGGGATACCGCCCCCCAGGATGGGTATGGGTGACTACCCCCCACAGGATGGGTATGGTGTGACTACCACCCACAGGGGTGGGTATGGTGAGACTACCCCCCACAGGATGGGTATGGGGTTGACTACCGCCCACAGGATGGGTATGGGGTGACTACCGCCCCAGGATGGTATGGGTGTGATATCACCCACAGGATGGGTAGGGGTGACTACCCCCCACAGGATGGGTTTTGGTGTGACTACCACCCACAGGATGGGTATGGTGTGACTATCACCCACAGGATGGGTATGGGGTGACTACCGCCCACAGGATGGGTATGGGGTGACTACCGCCCACAGGATGGGTATGGTGTGACTACCGCCCACAGGATGGGTATGGTGTGACTACCGCCCACAGGATGGGTATGGTGAGACTACCGCCCACAGGATGGGTATGGGGTGACTACCACCCACAGGATGGGTATGGGTGACTACCACCCACAGGATGGGTATGGGGTGACTACCGCCCACAGGATGGGTATGGGGTGACTACCGCCCACAGGATGGGTATGGGGTGACTACCGCCCACACCATGGGTATGGGGTGACTACCGCCCACATGATGCGTATGGGGTGACTACCGCCCACAGGATAGGTATGGGGTGACTACCGCCCACAGGGTGGGTATGGTGTGACTCCGCCCACAGGTGGGTATGGTGTGACTACCAGCCACAGGATGGGGATGGTGTGAAATACCGCCCACAGGTGGGTATGGGTGACTACCATCCACAGGATGGGTATGGGTGGGTAAACACCACAGGATGGTATGGGGTGACTACCGCCCACAGGATGGTATGGGGTGATTACCGCCCACAGGATGGGTATGGGGTGACTACGCCCACAGATTTGGGGATGGTGGGGACTACCACCCACAGGATGGGTTATGGGGGTGGGCTACCACCCACAGGATGGGTATTTGGGGTGACTACCCCCACAGGATGGGCATGGTGTGACTACCGCCCACAGGATGGGTATGGTGTGACTACCACCCACAGGATGGGTATGGGGTGACTACCACCCACAGGATGGGTATGGGGTGACTACCGCCCACAGGATGGGTATGGGGTGACTACCGCCCACAGGATGGTTATGGGGTGACTACCGCTCACAGGATGGGTATGGGGTGACTGCCGCCCACACCATGGGTATGGGGTGACTACCGCAGACACCATGGGTATGGGGTGACTACCGCCCACACCATGGGTATGGGGTGACTACCGCCCACAGGATGGGTATGGGGTGACTACCGCCCACAGGATGGGTATGGTGTGACTACCACCCACAGGATGGGTATGGTGTGACTATCACCCACAGGATGGGTATGGGGTGACTACCGCCCCCAAAGGAAAGGGTATGGGGTGACTACCGCCCCCAGGATGGGTATGGTGTGACTAACCCACAGGATGGGTATGGTGTGACTCACCCACAGGATGGGTTGGTGTGACTCCCGCCCACAGGATGGGTATGGTGTGACTACCCCCCCACAGGATGGGTTTTGTGGTGTGACTATCACCCACAGGGTGGGTATGGGGTGATACCGCCCACAGGATGGGTTATTGGGGTGACTAACGCCCACAGGATGGGTATGGTGTGACCTACCACCCACAGGAAAGGGTATGGTGTGACTACCACCCATAGGATGGGTATGGTGTGACTACCGCCCACAGGATGGGTTTTGGTGTGACTACCACCCACAGGATGGGGTATGGTGTGACTATCACCCACAGGATGGGTATGGGGTGACTACCCACAGGATGGGTATGGGGTGACTACCGCCCAGGATGGGTATTTGGGGTGACTACCACCCACAGGGTGGGTATGGGGTTGATACCGCCCACAGGATGGGTTGGTGTGACTACCGCCCACAGGTTTGGGTATGGGGGGACTACCCCCCACAGGGTGGGTATGGTGTGACTACCACCCACGGATGGGTATGGGGTGGGCTACTGCCCCCCAGGATGGGTATGGGGGGACTACCGCCCACGGATGGGTATGGGGTGACTACCCCACAGGATGGGTTTTGGTGTACTACCACCCACAGGTTGGGAATGGGGTGATACCGCCCACAGGATGGGTTATGGTGTGATACCACCCCCAGGAGGGTATGGGGTGACTACTGCCCACGGATGGGTATGGGGTGACTACCACCCACAGGATGGGTAAGGTGTGACTACCGCCCACACCATGGGTATGGGGTGACTACCACCCACAGGATGGGTATGGGGTGACTACCACCCACAGGATGGGTAAGGTGTGACTACCGCCCACACCATGGGTATGGGGTGACTACCACCCACAGGATGGGTATGGGGTGACTACCACCCACAGGATGGGTAAGGTGTGACTACCGCCCACACAATGGGTATGGGGTGACTACCGCCCACACCATGGGTATGGTGTGACTACCACCCACAGGATTTGGGTATGGTGTGATACCACCCACAGGATGGGTATGGTGTGACTACCACCCACAGGATGGGTATGGGTGACTACCACCCACAGGATGGGTATGGGGTGACTACCGCCCCCAGGGTGGGTATGGGGTGACTACCGCCCCCAGGATGGGTATGGTGTGACTACCACACAGGATGGGTATGGTGTTTGGGCTACCACCCACAGGATGGGTATGGTGTGACTACGCCCACGGATGGGTATGGTGTGACTACCACCCACAGGATGGGTATGGTGTGACTATCACCCACAGGATGGGTTTTGGGGTGACTACCCCCCACAGGATGGGTATGGGGTGACTACCGCCCACAGGAAAGGGTTTTGGTGTGACTACCACCCACAGGGTGGGTATGGGGTGGGCTACCGCCCCCAGGATGGGGATGGTGTGGGCTACCGCCCACAGGATGGTATGGGGTGACTAACCGCCACAGGAAGGGTATGGGTTTACTACCACCCACAGGATGGGTATGGGGTGACTACTGCCCACAGGATGGTTATGGGGTGACTACCGCCCACAGGATGGGTATGGGTGGGAACTACCCCCCACAGGATGGGGATGGTGGGGACTACCACCCACAGGGTGAGTAATGGGGGGACTACCGCCCACAGGATGGGTTGGTGTGACTACCACCCCCCAGGATGGGTATGGGGTGACTACCGCCCACAGGATGGGTATGGGGTGACTACCACCCACAGGATGGGTATGGTGTGACTACCGCCCACACCATGGGTATGGGGTGACTACCGCCCACAGGATGGGTATGGTGTGACTACCGCCCACAGGTTGGGTATGGTGTGACTACCGCCCACACCATGGGTATGGGGTGACTACCGCCCACACCATGGGTATGGTGTGACTACCGCCCACACCATGGGTTGGGTACTACCGCCCACACCATGGGTAGGGTGTGACTACCGCCCACACCATGGGTATGGTGTGACTACCGCCCACACCATGGGTATGGGGTGACTACCGCCCACAGGATGGGTATGGTGTGACTACCGCCCACACCATGGGTATGGGGTGACTACCGCCCACACCATGGGTATGGTATGACTACCGCCCACACCATGGGTATGGGGTGACTACCGCCCACAGGATGGGTATGGTGTGACTACCGCCCACACCATGGGTATGGGGTGACTACCGCCCACAGGATGGGTATGGTGTGACTACCGCCCAAACCCCATGGTATGGGGTGACTACCGCCCACACCATGGGTATGGTATGACTACCGCCCACACCATGGGTATGGGGTGTATAATAAACATATCAAACTAACTCAATGTGAAACTCCAAGTTCTGCGAAAACAGTCATTGCAAAAATTTATGAAGACCTAAAATTATTTAAAATTTTCATCTGGTCCACTGTCAGGTTCAGAAACGAAATTATTATTATAATAAAGGGGGGAAGCGCTAAACCCGGAGGATTATACAGCGCCTGGGGGGGGGGATGTGGAATGCATTCAGGCTTAATTCGGGGAACTGGAGCACAGATCCAATTCCCTAAATCAAGAGCCCCTCACCAACATCAAGGAACCTTCCTTGAGGGGTCAGAAACGATAGCACTCAGCTTAGGCTTCAGATGTGCTCCAGGAATCACAAAACCTAACAAAGACAACTTCATCTAAAACTATTACACGATGACTCAGTCTTTCAAAGAGACTTTTTTCAAGTCATTATTTCAGAGAGCATCTCAACACGGCTCCCCGCTCCTACCCCGACGTTACATCACTACACTTAAAACTTGCTAGACGACATGACACAAGTCACCACCGGTATAAGTGTGGTGTAATCCTTTTAACACTATACACAAACCAAATGCTTTAATCTATTAATGATTCAGACACCTCGAAACCCCTCCAATAAACCAAGTGTACATTATAACCAAAACTTTCTTCGTAAGACACGCCTCAAATTAAGAGACTCAAACAAAGGAAGTAATTCGCATATTCAAGCACTCCCGACCGCAACAAGGGCAAAGCCTATAACCACAAAAACATTCAGACCAATAAACCCACAAAAGGGGCAGTAAATAACAAATTCACTACAGGGAGCACATCCACCAATTTCAAAACACTAAAACCATTTACCATACAAAAAAAATCCATACTTATTCTGTACCCACTTCATATAAAAACACTTAACTCGAAAAACCCCCCCCTAAACATCTCCTTTCAACCCAACGAACACATGACCATAACACAAGACACGATCATCTTTGATGTTCTTTGTGTCCATCTCAACTAAATAAAACTTAATGCACAAAAAAGGGCCAAAAACTGGAATTTTATTACCTGAATATAAAAGAAACATGTTTATAAAACAAAACCTAATTAAAAACCACTTACCACCCACAAATAAAAAAATACTGAATTACTGTACTCATCCAATTAAACCTTTGACCCTATCAAACTATGTTTTTTTAAATTACATTACCTAATAGAATAATCCATTCTCTTGAGTGCCCAGTAACTCATCAAATGACCTGTCTCTGAAATACTCATTTGTGCTTAATTGTAATTTGTTTACTGTAATTTTTACCACTGAATATATCATTGCTTAGTTAATCTTAAGTTAATTTTAAGCTGACCATAATGCTCTGCATACAAGGGACTTTTGGCATGTTACACTTAACCAATGTATTTCTTTGTGCATCTATGTATCATGTCCAAATTAATAATAAATAAATAAATAAAAATAGGAATTCCATTGAGACCCATCTCACCAACTCTCAGGGATTCTTGCTAAATATTTTTCTAAACTCAGTACATCTTAAACACTCTGGTGATTTTCTCAATCACATTAAACAACATTAACATGAAGGCCAAGAAACTCTCCATCCTAGATGAGGCATTCCTATTTACCAAGTTATCCACTACACAAGCCATCAATCTCATGCGTCGGAAAATTGACGACTCAATCGACCTTCCTATTCCGGCCAGCGATTTCACCGACCTTGTTGAACTGTGTGTTAGTCTCGCTTGTTTCTCATTTGAAAATTATCTTTTTCTAAACAGACTTTCGAACTGGCCACGGGCTCCCCACTTAGTGCTGTCCTGGAGAACTTATAAATGGAATATCTAGAAGCCGAGCGAATTTCCTCTATTTCTTCATTAAACTTAGTTAGGCTGAATACATTCTCATCACATTCTCATCATAAATCCCAGACCCTTCAATGTTCCTGCTCTCCAACACAAGATCAACTAGGTCGAGCCCTCAATCAAATTTTTGCCAGGACTAATATTCATACAAGGAAAGCTGTGTATTAGGGAGAATTCAACCAGACGGTGACTGTTAAAGTTGGAAGTAGGAAAGACAGTTTTAGCAGACCAGTCAATAGGATGGCTGTGATCTCTGATGTGACAGAAAAGAGCATTGTTAGTCTATGCACAGTGGCATGTACATTCACTACGTTTCTTATCGTGCTTCCTCTGTCAACAAAAGTGTTCTTATCTCCCTCTTTCTCCATGCTCTCCGCATCTGTGATCCTCAGTTCCTTCCAGCAGAAATTTCCACTCTTCATAATTCGTTCTCCCGTCTTGGCTACCCTTCCCATTTCATAGACTCTGCCTTCTCACGTGCTAAACGTAATTTCTTCTCTCCCAAACTCTCTACTCCTGGGAACTCTTCTGTCCTCTGCCTTCCCTACATTTCCGGCATTCTAATCTCAACAATTCTCTCCGTTTCCTTTGACATCAAACTTACTGTCCACCAGACTAACACTCTTCGCACTAATCTCGTTCATACCTCTCCTCCCTCTACAGATGTACCTGGTGTCTACTCTATTTCTTGTTCCTCCTGTCCTCTTCAATACTTTGGAGAATCTGGTCGATCTCTTTCTGACAGACTTAGGGAGCACAAAGGTAGTGTTAGGCTTGCCGACACTAACAATGCTCTTTTGTGTCACGTCAGAGATCACAGTCATCCTATTGACTGGTCTTCTACTAAAACTGTCTTCCCTACTTCCAACTTTAACAGTCGCCGTCTGGTTGAATCCTCCCTAATGCACAACTTTCCTTGTATGAATCTTAGCCCTGGCTTCGTCTCTGTAGATGCCTTCCTCTCCCACTACATTGTAAAATGCTCCAAACTTCAGAACACTCGTGACTTAACCTGATTCCTCCTTTTTTCTTCTTCTCCCTCTTCTCCTTTCCTCTTTCCTTTTTCTGCCCTGTGTATTTGTTCCTTCTTTATTTATTTATTTATCCCCCCCCCTCGGTGTTCTTGCTCTTACCCTCTGTGGGCACCAAGCTCCCTTGTGGGCACCCAGCTCCCTTGTGGGCACCCAGCTCCCTTGTGGGCACCCAGCTCCCTTGTGGACACCCAGCTCCCTTGCAGACACCCAGCTCCCTTGTGGACACCCAGCTCCCTTGCAGACACCCAGCTCCCTTGTGGACACCCAGCTCCCTTGTGGGCACCCAGCTCCCTTGTGGACACCCAGCTCCCTTGTGGAAACCCAGCTCCCTTGTGGGCACCCAGCTCCCTTGTGGAAACCCAGCTCCCTTGTGGACACCCAGCTCCCTTGTGGGAACCAAGCTCCCTTGTGGACACCCAGCTACCTTGTAGGCACCTAGCTCCCTTGTGGGCACCTAGCTCCCTTGTGGGCACCTAGCTCCCTTGTGGGTACCTAGCTCCCTTGTGGGTACCTAGCTCCCTTGTGGGCACCTAGCTCCCTTGTGGGCACCTAGCTTCCTTGTGGGTACCTAGCTCCCTTTGTGGACACCTAGCTCCCCTTGTGGGGTCCTAGCCCCCTTGTGGGCACCTAGCTCCCTTGGGGCACCTAGCTCCCTTGTGGGCCCCGTAGCTCCCTTGTGGGCACCAAGTTCCCTTGTGGGCACCTGCTCCCTTGTGGGCATCTAGCTCCCTTGTGGGCACCTAGCTCCCTTGTGGGCACCCAGCTCCCTTGTGGAAACCCAGCTCCCTTGTGGACACCCAGCTCCCTTGTGGGAACCAAGCTCCCTTGTGGACACCCAGCTACCTTGTAGGCACCTAGCTCCCTTGTGGACACCCAGCTACCTTGTAGGCACCTAGCTCCCTTGTGGGCACCTAGCTCCCTTGTGGGCACCTAGCTCCCTTGTGGGCACCAAGTTCCCTTGTGGGCACCTAGCTCCCTTGTGGGCATCTAGCTCCCTTGTGGGCACCTAGCTCCCTTGTGGGCACCCAGCTCCCTTGTGGAAACCCAGCTCCCTTGTGGACACCCAGCTCCCTTGTGGGAACCAAGCTCCCTTGTGGACACCCAGCTACCTTGTAGGCACCTAGCTCCCTTGTGGACACCCAGCTACCTTGTAGGCACCTAGCTCCCTTGTGGGCACCTAGCTCCCTTGTGGGCACCCAGCTCCCTTTGGTGGAAACCCAAAGTTTCCCTTGTGGACACCCAGCTCCCTTGTGGGAACCTAGCTCCCTTGTGGACACCCAGCTACCTTGTAGGCACCTAGCTCCCTTGTGGGCACCTAGCTCCCTTGTGGGCAACCTAGCTCCTTGTGGGTCCCTAGCTCCCTTGTGGGTACCAAAGCTCCCTTGTGGGCACCTAGTCCCTTGTGGGAAACCTAGCCCCTTGTGGGTACCTAGCCCCCTTTGTGGACACCTAGCTCCCTTGTGGGTACCTAGCCCCCTTGTGGGCACCTAGCTCCCTTGCAGGCACCTAGCTCCCTTGTGGATACCTAGCTCCCTTGTGGACACCTAGCTCCCTTGTGGGTACCTAGCTCCTTTGTGGGCACCTAGCTCCCTTGTGGGTACCTAGCTCCCTTGTGGGTACCTAGCTCCCTTGTGAGCACCTAGCTCCCTTGTGGACACCCAGCTCTCTTGTGGACACCCAGCTCCCTTGTGGGCACCCTGCTCCTTTGTGGACACCCAGCTCCCTTGTGGGCACCTAGCTCCCTTGTGGGCACCTAGCTCCCTTGTTGGCACCTAGCTCCCTTGTGGATACCTAGCTCCCTTGTGGGCACCTAGCTCCCTTGTGGGCACCTAGCTCCCTTGTGGGCACCTAGCTCCCTTGTTGGCACCTAGATCCCTTGTGGATACCTAGCTCCCTTGGGGGCACCTAGCCCCCTTTGTGGGCACCTAGCTCCCTTGTTGGCAACCTTAGCTCCCTTGTGGTTTACCTAGCTCCCTTGTGGGCACCTAGCTCCCTTGTGGGCACCTAGCTCCCTTGTGGGCACCTAGTTTCCCTTGTGGGCACCTAACTCCCTTGTGGGCACCTAGCTCCCTTGTGGGGCACCTAGCTCCCTTGCAGTGCTCCTCTTAGTATTTAATTGGCCCCTCCTACTCTTACCACCTCCTCACTACTACTTCCCTCCACTACCACTACTACTACTACTACCACCACCTCCTGCCTATATATACCCATCCTGCTCTCCTTTTCGTTAGTGTAACTTTGAAAATGGTCCAAGTCGGACCGAAACGTCGTCATAAGCTCCTCTCTTCTATGTGCGGGTTATTTGTTTATTGTTCCAGTCACGGTATTGTTCCTTTTTTGTTTTTGTTATTTCGCCAGAAGACGGCGACACTCTATCCTGGTTGTTTTTCTCTGCAAAGTTATCCACGAATTTCGTTTTCAAGTTTACTGAAAATCGACCAACCAACACGATCTTCTCCACTTGTACTCTCACCACGACACCACAAGTAAACGTGGCTTCTTCCTTCATTCAGGAAGAATGCTTTTTCACCAAACAACTATTTCTAACCTCATCACTTCATTAGAGACAGCAGACGCCGGGTGTATAACATCTTCAACTCACCCAGACAAGATACCACCGAAAGGACATACATAGTCCTCCCCACTAACTCCGCTGCCAAACACGTCTTCAGGACCTTTTTCCATACCACATTACAAGTAGCTACCTCTACATACTCCTCACTCTAAGACATCACCAGTAAGATCCCGTAGCTCGGCTGCTGGTGCACTTATATCACACATTGTGATCCGTGATTCGGTCTCTGGTATTTCCTTAAAAGACTTGTTGTCCCTGTTCACCTAGCAGTATACAAGTACGTGGGTGCTAGTTGACTGGTGTGGGTCGCATCCTGGGGGACCAAATTAACCTAATTTACCAGAAATGCTTTGCGTAAAAAGGGGCTTTCTATATAGTATGTCACTGATGTTAGCCAGGTCTGTACGTTGTACATGTACTTGTAGAAATAAAGATTATTATTGTTATTATTACATGGTTCAAATCCTCTGCAATGATATATGTAATCCCTTGCAACGATTGCAATCAATTATACATGCGAGAGACATCGAGAGACCGCCAAACCCGTATTTCGGGCCGAATACGCCAGCAGAATGGACGACTTGGGGAAATTTATTTTTACGAAATTCCAATTTTTTAATAAACTACGAGACGCAAGTCCATCAACAAGGGAAGAAAACACTGGGAATCGAAAGTATTTTTGGGAATCTACCATCGTATCCCCAAATAAACTTCAATCAGAAAACAAACGGCTTTTAAAAACAAGCTTTAACCCCTTTCTAGTAAACTTTTTCATCGTTTTTTACATGGCAATAAAGCATTCCATTCCGTGCGGGTTCCGTCACAAGCCAAACCCTCTCCAGCACCTCTCCTGACTCTTCACGTTAATGCCCCTTAAAATTACTACGTACTATCGATATTTGGTTTCGAAAACCCCTAGTTCCCCTGAGTCTTCGGGCCCTGAGTGCTAGGAATGGCTCAACTGGATTTGAAAGTCCCAGCCCTGTATGGGTTGCCCGCCACAGGGGTGAATGCACCACTTGCTGAATGCTCTTGGGGGAAATGGTCAAGGCGAGATCCCCACTCTTGGTAGGACTCCAAAGACACGGCGGACCCCAAGGGGAATAAACCAAATCTTCGAATGGGCGCCGAAAAAATACGAAGTTAAAACGGGAGAAATTTTAACTACCAAATATGGAAAACTTGAAGAAATTAAAAAGTGTCAGGGTATACCAAAATTTTCTAACCATAAAAAGGGGGGAAAATAATTGAAGGATGGGAGTGTAATGTCAGGGACTCCCCTTCAAAGCCACAACAATGATTCTCCCTTTCTTTGCTGGGAAAAGAAGGATGAAATGAGAATTTTTCAAAATGGGGAATCAAGCCCACAGATGCTCTTCAAATCGCCGTCTCTCTAGGTGGAATACTGCGTACACAACGGTCCCCCTTCAAGGGGCGAATTGCAGCCCTGGAGTTTGTAAAAAAGAACTTTCACGGACACTAAGGCAAAAACCATCTAAACTACTGGGAACGGTTGAAGGTCCTTGATGTATTCCCGGGAAATGCAGGCGAGAGAGATAATGAAAATGTACACTTGGAAGGCTGGGGGGTTTGGGTACCAAACCTGCCACAAAAATCACCCAAGTAAAAAAAAAAGACTCGGCAAAGATAAAACTTTCCCCCAGATGAAAGCAGGGGCCCCACGAGTACACTGGGAAACACAGTAAGTTTGGGGGCCCAAGACTGTTCAATTCCCTCCCAGCTACATATGGGGATTACCAAAAACCCCCTGACTGTCTTTAAGAGGCACATACAGGCCCTAAAGTCAGTACCTGACAACCCCGGGTGTGGTTCGTACGTCAGCTTGCGTGCGCCACTTTTAACAGCTGGTTGATCAAAACCCCGATCCCCCATGAGGCCCGGTCTCAACCGGGCCGCGGGGGCGTTGACCCCGAAAACCCTTCCAGGAAAACTCCCACCCCAAGAGTTACACTCGAAGGGGCAGTGCGCTACAAAATCAGACCCCCAGCTACAACCTCAGACCCCCGCTACAACCCGACCCCCAGCTACAACCTCAGACCCCCGCTACAACCCCCCAGACCAAAGTACAACCTCAGACCCCCGCTACAACCTCAGCCCCCCCGCTAAACCTCAGACCCCCCGCACAAATCAGACCCCAGCTACAACCCCAGACCACTGCACAACCTCAACCCCAGCTAAAACCTCGCCCCTGCTACAACTCGACTCTGTACAAACCTCAGCCCCCGCTACAACCCGACCCCAGCTAAACCTCAGACCCCCGCTACAACCCCAAAACCCCGCTAAAACTTAGACCCAAGCTACACCTCAGACCCCCTCAATCTCAGCCCCCCGCTACAAAAATCAGACCCCCAGTACACCTCAGACCCCCGCTACAACCCCGACCCCTCTACAACCTAGAAACCCCCCCTACAACCCAACCCCGCTACAACATCAGCCGCTACAACCCCAGACCCAGCAACAACCTCGCCCCGCTACAACCCCCAGACCCCCCGCTACAACCTCCACCCCCAGCTACAAACTCAGACCCCCCCGCTCAACCTCGACCCCCGGTACAACCCGAACCCCCCCGCTACAACCTCGACCCCCGCACAAAAACAGACCCCCCGCTCAACCTCAACCCCCGCTACAACCTCGACCCCAGTACAACCTCAGACCCAACTACAACTCAGACCCCAGCTACAACCTCAACCCCCCGCTACAACCTCAGACCCCAGCTACAACCCCAAACCCCGCTACAACCCAGACCCCGTACAACCTCGCCCCAGTACAAAAACAACCCCCCCTACAACCTCAGATCCAGCTACAAACCCCGACCCCACCAACTCAGACCCCCTACAACCTAGACCCCCGTAAACCCCGGCCCCCCGCAAAAACCTCAGACCCCGCTCAAACCCGGACCCCCGTACAACCTCAGACCCCTGCTACAAATCAGACCTGCTAAACCTCAGACCCCCTTACAAACCAACCCCCAGCTACAACCTTTGACCCCCCCTAAACCCCAGACCCTGCTACAAACCCCAGACCCCCCGCTACAACCTCAGACCCCAGTACAACCTCAGCCCCCCGCTACAACCTCAGATCCCGCTACAACCTAGACCCTTGCTAAATCAACCCCTGCTACAACCTAAGACCCCCCTACCCCAGACCTCTGCTACACACCAGACCCCCTACAACCCCAGACCCCGCACAACCCAGACCCCCGCTACAACCCCAGACCCCCGCCAACCTCAGCCCCCCGCTGCAACCTCTGTCAACATGTTGCTGATCCCGTGTTATATAGATGCAGTAGTATCATCCATGTGCTTTAGATAGGAATTTCCCTTTTTTGGCCCCGTGACTGTGTGTGCGTCCGGGATGCAAGGCCTTCGTATCTCGCCCCGGGCTCAAGGGTGTAGACCCCCCGGGTAACAGGGGAAAAGGTGGGCTCCACTTTATCATCACAGTCGACCCAAAATTTATGTTACCATCCACAAGTGGTCTACCTTTAACCCCCTATTTTCATTAAGAAACCCCTACGGGAAAAACCTGTTCCACAAGGCAAGTCCGCTCCCTCTTGTTCCATTTATTTCCGACATAGACAAGGATGCAGCCACAGCACCGTGTCTTCCTTTGCAGATGACACCCGAATCTGCATGACGTTCTTCCCTTGCAGACACTGCAAACTCCAGGCAGACAAACAACCAAATCTTTCGTGGGGTGCAAAAAAAATATGAAGTTTAACGATGAGAAAATTTTAATTTCAGATTGGGAAACAGAGGAAAATTTAAAACTTCATCAAGTACAAACAAATTTGGCCACAAAAAGAGCGAAAACCAAGTCAAAGACCTGGGAGTGATCATGTGGAGGATCTCACCTTCAAGGGCCATAACAATTTTATCAATCGCATTGCTAGAAAAATGACAGGAGGATAATGAGAAAATTTAAAAAATAGGGGGGCCAAACCCATGAGGGCACCTTCAGGTCATTGTTCTATCTAGGCTGGAATATTGCTTCACACACAGCACCTTTCAAGGCGGTGAAATTGCCGACCTAGAAAATGTACAGAGAACTTTCACGGCGCGGCAGAAAACAAATTAAAGCGAGAGTAAAACACCTCAATTGATTAGGAGCGCTTGAGGTTCTAAACTGCTGTATTCCCTGGAACCGCAAGGAGGTAGAGATTCATGATTTAAAGACACTTGGAAATCCTAGAGGGACATGAGTGACCGAACAGCACAGAAAATCACCCACTAAAAACTACGAAAAGCAAAAGACTTGGCCGCCAAAAGAACGATGACCATCCCCCCAATGAAAGCCGGGTGTCACTAGCACGTTAAGAAGACCATACATAATGTCAGGGGGCCCGAGACAGTTCAACTGCCAGCCCGCATACACAAATTGGGGGATACCACAGTACCCCGTGGCAGTCTTCAAGCTGGTCCCTAGGACAAGCACCTAAAGTCATATCCGGAACCCGGGCTGGTGGCACGTGATGTTTGGTTTGGCGTGCAGCCAGCCGCACAGCCAGGTTGATCAGGGCTCAGAACCCCAGGAGGCCTGGTCTCGACAGGCCGCGGGGGCGTTGACACCCGGAGACTCTCTCCAGAATAATGCTGCATGTGTGTAGAATTGGCGCAGGCTGTGTTGATCATTATAGACATAACATTGGTTTATTTTATTGTTATTTATAGTGGAGGGTTTTATGTTTCCTAATTCTCTGCCCACTTGATCTGTGAAGAAACACTCCTCAATAGAGGTAATTAAAATCATCATTAAATTTTGTGTGCCAATGGGCTGCGTAAATTCTTCATACCATTGATCCCATGGGTTTAATAAAGTTTGTCTCTTGTTCCTGGTTTGAGAATAAGTTTCCTCCTTCTGTATTTTAGCTCCTTGAATTGTGGAGATGTTATCAAGAATGATCAGTTGAATAGTCTTGGAAGTGATCACATAGAAGATCTTCAACTATTGACAGAGTCAATGCAACGTATATGATTGTATGTAAAATCCAAGACAACAGATCTATTTATATGCCACCATATATGGTGAGTAGGCTCAGGTAAGTGCCTCACAATTTCGAACATTATCATGGCTCATTTAGGCAATCTCACTAGTTTAGTTCCATTGGTGTTTGTTATATACCCACCAATATTCTTATGTCTGGGCCATAAAAATCGTCCAAGAAATGATGGTAGGGTTCACTATTGATGCGATCTGGTAAAGCAACAGGTCGAAGCTGGTCCTGTGGCATAGATGATAAGAAAATGTTTTATGGTAAAAATCGCCTGCATATACTTTGACACCATGATAACTGCATGATAACTCGACTCTGCAAGGAAAAGGAGAGAATGTGGCAAGCTCGTTCTGACATCACACACAACAGGTTGGGTATGACCTAAGTGTTAAAAGCTCATACCAGGCAAATTGGTTATGGAGGTGCTCCATCTATCAATCTACATCCTGAAACAGATGACATCAGTAATATTCAGGGTTGCACTAATTATGATGTAATTCAGGCACCGCTTCCTGAATGGAAGTCAAATTCCATGAAAAGATTTGTAATAGTAGCCATTGAGTGAGTTATTACAATCTCTTGCTCATAAGAATGGTAAAAACTATTATGCTTTGACTACAGTGGTCATATCTTAAGAGCAAATAGCATAGTTTGTCACTCTTTAATCTTCAGACCTTATTTTTAAGCCATTTTTCGCATTTGGCAGCAGTTGAATAAGGCAAGTCTTGAAGGTCAAAGAGTTATGGGCTTCTTCTCACAAATTGGCTGGAAGCTGAAACGGAAGATTGCCTGCACGTACCCATTCCTGTACTGTTTTCATACGTGTTTGTATTTGATGTGATTTGAGAATGCCTGCTGGGGGTGTTAGCCAGGACGTTCAGTCTCTTTAGCTGTCATCTGTTAGTTTTTTAAGGGCAGTGCTTGTTATAAAGGTGATGGGTCATTTTTAGAAATATAAAAACATTGCGTCAATATCTGTATAGAATTCTAGCTCAGTTGGCCAGTCAATGTTTGTTACTGCTGTTTGCTGAATTTAATAATGGAAGCCTCATTGTGAAGTCGAAGGTGACTTAGTAGTGTCTATGGGTATTTTACCAAGAGTTTTAAGAGGAAAGTAGGGTAGTGGTACAGTGTAATATCATAATTAAAGATGCCCTGAGTATTCAAGGGATATGGTGTTGGTCCCAGATGTGGTCAAGTAGGGCAACACTAGTCCCCGGTAACTCTTGTAGGTTTTAGTTACGAGTTGGAAGCAACAGTGCAGTACCTCATGTGTGTTTGTGAATTCACAATATTGTTTTTTTGCTTGTTAAGTTTTGTTTAAGTTGCAGTTCAGAGTTAAAGTGTTCATTCTTTTGATATATTTCATTTCCTTGTTGTGTGTAATAATTTTTTATTGCACATAGACGTCATTTGCAATAATTCTTGTGCAAAAATTGTGTTGCCATTAATAGTATTTATTTCAGAAAATTTTAAAGCAGACTTGTTGATTAGCAATTGTAATTATTTGCAATATGCTACAGATTTATTCAGTGTCAGTTTCTTAGGCACAGATTATGTGCAAAATTATTTTATTCTTTGTGTGCCCATATTATCCCTTTTTAGTGAATTGTTTTTGCCTCAGTTTTTCTGATTTGCACAAGATTTTATTGAGTCCATTTTAAACATTTTTTTTGATTGATTCATCATTTTGTTGTGTATTTTCCTGTTGCATTGAAAGTAAAGACAACTCACTGTGCCATTAATTCAATTTAAAAGTAAAATTAGATGGCAAATCAGATTTGAGTAAAGTACAAGTTATCTTTGATTTTCAAAGTGTTGTTGTTTTTTGTTTTTTTGTTTGGGTTCAGTTAGCATATTTTTCTTGTGTGGAGTTCGTTTTTTCTTTACTGTGTGACCTGACAATTTTAGTTATGAGAATAGTTTTAAGATTTTCTTCCCGTGTTAAGCTATATTGTGTCAATCTTCTGCTCTGCCATTTTTCTCTGCCTTATGCACTTGAGTAAGTTCACTGAGAAATGTCCCCGTCACTTTTGAAAGTTCACTTAGTGTATAATGCCAGTCGAAGTCAATATGATCAGTCCCGACCGTACCAACATTTTCCTATCTTACTGAAAGACAATACCTTATCCCTTGAGCAAGTGTTTGTTTCTCACAGCTGTATCTGAGATTTGTTAAATGTGCTTGCTAAATGAGAAGTTCATTATTATGTTCCCCATAGATCTTCATTAAACCTTAGATAACTGTAGCCGAGCGGTCAGGCACGTAGTAATTCAGTACACTCCCCATCTGTGTTCCACCTACACCTTCAACTTTCAGGATAGTGTTCCTTGACCTCAAGTGTCCGGGACACTCAACTGCCTGAGTGCACAGCCTATCCCCTGCAATGCTGGCTAGTTTCGAGTAGTAGTGTCTCCACAGGGGATGCCTTGTCAGAAAACTATACTTGAACTTAGTAATGCATCTCTTGATGATTTGAGCAATGCTGTCTGCAGAAAGACGTCTCTGTTACAGCAAGTGTTACTCACTAGAGTGGTCTGTTTTGTTGCCCTAATGTCCAGTGGTGATTCCAGTCCATAGATGACCATAAATCAGTGCATTGTTTATTAGACGTTATATTTCTCGAGTAACTTTCAACTAGGTTAACGAATGTATTAAGTGTAGTTTTCTTTAATATTTGATAATACCTCGTGTCACTGTGTTGCGGACTCAGAATGTCAGCATATGTTGACCCGTGTTCATTTATTTTCCTCCTGTTCATGCAGTTGTGAGATAGTAGATCGGTTCTCCCGCTAGTCTCATATTGCGTGGTTATAAGCGTTAAGTTTTTCAACCGGAGGGAGTCATCCACTCCAACCGAGTTGTAGCATGTCCTCCCTAAGAAAGAACCGATCCCCTTGGGGTCCTGGTGTGATTCGATTTTCTGCTCCAGAAGATTCTTATATACTTACTGTGAAGCCACCAGCACCCCATTATGACTGTTTGTGTAAGGTGATCCCAGGAATAACTGTATCGAACAGCCGATTGGGTACTCCAAGCAAAGATTTTTACCCAATTAGTAATTCACAGTCACTAGTGAATGTAGCGCTACACTAATTCATGATGCACCGAGGTGTTGCACACCCTTGTATGGGATCGTTTCTGTTGAAACAGCCAGAAGAAATACTTTGGGTCCACGTATGGCAACTGACCATTTCTGAGTATGTTTAAGAAATGTAGGTCTGTAATGCAACATAAAGAAATGTACAATGGAGCCCCCGTAATCCCAATCCAAGTGAACCCAACAGCTACAAACGTGGAAAGAGTTGCCCTTGACTGTTACCGCCAAGTTTAAATGTTCCCTGTCAAGGCAACAAACATCTGTGTGTATAAGGTATAAACCCTTTACCAGATATTGTGAGTTTAGTTCCTAATGCAGATAAGACTGCAGAGACCAGTATCTAAAGCGTTTTAAAGAACGCATTATCTGCAGGCATAAGCCACCTCTCCAAGTCCAAAGTAAGCATATAATGGAGTGAATCGGTAATGTGAGAATCTTGAAAATTATGTGTACTTTTATTACAAGATCTCTAAATTCCACCATTGTTCCTCATCAACCAGCCAGCAAGTGGTTAGCCAACTGAACCAATAATGAAAGTACTTGCATGTCCTGAGAGCCACTATCAACCCAATAGTAAAACTTGGAAGAATTCATACCAGATGTCCGAGTGTGCCATACATTCACTTACACTGCTTGCCATAGGTGATACTCCACATTATGCATGTAATGCGTAGACAAGTGTTTACCCCATGAGTTGTATCTTCCACACCGAAACCTAATACAACCCTGATGATTTCATAGCAACATTCGTTACCAGCATAGCGCGAAAGTGTATTTTAGAAGATCCTTTGAAACACTTCACAAAATCAACAGCAGAATTTACTAGTAGAATCGAAATAGACGTGTAGCTAAGGCCAACAAAATTAAAAGTAGGTTTCAAGGAGTAATGCTGACAAATTTCGAACGAAAACATTCCGAAGATTCCAAGCTCGATCACAAAATTTTTCAGACCTTATCGAGATTGTAGAACATATTCTGGTAAATAATATAAGGTTAGAGTAAATAAGTACAGGCAAGTACAAAGAAATCGCATTTAGATCAAATGAAAATTAGTAAGCGAAGTAGATGATATTGCTACCCGACAAATGTGACCAGATGCTGAAAATCCTCTTGACTCTGTCCCCATCAACCACAAATACTCATCAGATAACCAACCTGAATGCCGTTCTAACTTCCTTGCGTACTCGACAATAACGAGAGAAACCCACAATTATCGTTTGTAGATACTCGGTTTCAGATCTCCTCCCTCAGTTCAATGCATGTGTTAGCCATGCAGAGGAATTCGATCCTCCATAGATGATATAATCCATTCTGCATTGTAAACCTCACTCCTCCAGAATTGGGTTAAAATGACATAGTGCAGAATAACTGGATTCGAGATTAAGTAAATTGTCAACTGTTTGTTTATTAACTGATTAGTTTTTTCAGATTTGTTTTTTATGTATTTCCACGTTCCCTCCATATACCTGAGAATTTGACAGTATTAGTCTGAGTGCACAGATGCCTTGCTGTAATTTCACCTGTATAATATATAATTATTTATTCTCTTCCTCAGAATCCGTAGAGTGCAAGAAGAACATATCGAACGAACAATTCCATACCATATAGTACCAATTAATAGTTCCTAATAGTTATTGTAATTCCTTACCGTTAAAACTCAACATCATACGTAAAAGTGCTTACGAATCACACCCATAACGTTAAAACACCTTTTGTTAACATCCATTAGGATATCATCCAATAGAACTAAAGTTATATATTAAATTTGTTATTGTATAGAAACAGCCCCGTAACTGCTGCCTGTACAGCCTATTAATATATTTATTATATTTATAAATTTTAGCAAACATACAGAGGTACAAAGAAAAAGCAGGTAATGAGTCGAGCTTGCACCAAAGCCACTTATATCATAGCATAACGGGTGCTGTGCTTAAAATAACTTAAGATTAACTAAGGCACTAGATGAAATCAGGATAAGACATTATTGAGTAACATAACAATAAAATACAAATACGTATTACAAAGACAGGTTCATGTGGTTGCTCTCATTGCAGTTCATTCAAGGTAATTGATATTTAAAAAAAAAATGACAAAGTAAGGTATAAAACATTTTTGTGTGAGAATAAATGTGAGTAACATTTAGTGAAATGCAATATTATATGTTTCAGTTATACAGGTGATTATATGGTTTTTTGAGTGATTAAGTGAACTTTGAGAAGAGACATGATTTAATAAACAGCTATTGTTTCTTTTATATTTACAGTAATGAATTCCAGATTTTAGGCCTTTTATGTGCATTAGTTTTATTGCATAGCATGAGATGGACACGAGGAACATCAAAGAAGTGATCTGTGCCTTTGTATTATGGTCATGTGTTCTGTTTAGGTAGGCAAGGAGATTTTGAGGGGAGGATTAATAAGTCATAGTTAAGTGTTCTATGTATGAAAAAGTGCAATAATAAGTATGGATGTTTGAAGGTGAGTAAAACAGGTTTAGTGTTTTTGAATATTTGGAGGAGTGTGCTGCCTGTAGTGAGAATTTGTTATCATTCTAACTTGTGCAGCCTTTTGTTGGGTAATTAGTGGTTTGAGATGGTT
This sequence comes from Cherax quadricarinatus, assembly GCF_026875155.1. Classification (NCBI taxonomy): domain Eukaryota; kingdom Metazoa; phylum Arthropoda; class Malacostraca; order Decapoda; family Parastacidae; genus Cherax; species Cherax quadricarinatus. The sequence goes on along the minus strand of NC_069458.1, from coordinate 33,036,727 downwards.
AGTTGTTTGTTGAGCCCCATGCACAAATACCATAGGGTGAGATAGGGAACATAGAGAGTGCTAAATGCCCCTGATGGCTGACCTGTTAAGAACATAGATACCGTAATCTTCGATAGTAATGCCTACAGATCTGTAAATTTTCATAGAAATTTGTGTATATGTGTATTGAAATTTAAGTCTATTATCGAGTGGATTCTAAGAATTTTTCCTCTTTTAGCTTTGTGATAGTGAACCTGTTATTCGTTAAGGATAAGGGAGGTACAACCTTAACACTGCAACCAACTGAAAGAAGTAGGTTTTTGTCAATGTTTAGCGCAAGTTTGTTAGTCCCTCATCTCAGGTGAGATAATTTCCTGAAATTCGGTGTTTACAGAAAAAAAAAGTATTGCTATCGTGACAGGCTCGGGACAGAAAGACGTATGCTTGTGACATCAGCAGAAGAGTGGGTTTGAGTAATTTGCAAGAAGCATTTGGTAGGTCATTTATGTAAAGGAGAAAGATAAGAGGACCGAAGGACACATCCGCTGTGGGACACCAACTGTAAATTTGTTGTGCGGAAGAGCTTTGCCCCCATTTGCGTACACATATTGGCTTCTGTTGCTGAGGTAAGACTTGGGTAGTTGATGGAGTGCCCTCTAATACCATAGTGTAGACAATTTTAACGTGGAGCAAGTCATGGTCAACTGATCGAAAGCTTTACGTAAGTCACTGAAATCCCCAGTGGACTCCTTTTTCTCTATTGCAGTGTATATATGTTCAAGCATGTGTAAATAGCATCATTAGTATTTTTATTAGCGAATCCAAATTGGCAGGGGGTTTTGAGAATTTTCTGGAGTGAGGTAGGAGTAGATACGTTTTAGTGAATTAATTTTTCGAAGATTTTTGAGAGAGGTGTGTAAATTGGATATTGGCCGATAGATATTCAACTCTGTTTGGTCTCCTCCTTTGTTGATCGGGTGGACCCTTGCTATTTTGAGTACTGTAGGGAGGAGGAGGATTTTTTTTCCAATGGATTTGTTAAGAGTGATGCAATGGATTGGTGATAGCACTTGTGACAACTTTTTTGTATTAAAAGGGTGGTAAGGAATTTAAATCTCCTGCTAGTTTTTCAGTGCGTTGATAATAAGGGACACTTCATATGTTAGTCGAGCTAGGAACAGTGTGTGTTTCGGTAGTTGCCATTGAGGTAGTCTTTGGTGGGTTTATCTGAGCATGGATATAATTGGCAAGGGTTTTGACCTATATTGAGAAGAAATCAAATGCGTCTTTTTGCTGTTTCTGTTGGTGGGAGTTCGGGGTTACAACTATTTTGCCCTAATTTTAATTCGCTATGTCGTGATATCTGTTTTGTTTCCCAGAAGTATCAGATAGGGTCTTCCCAGGTCATTATATTTAAATCACCGTCGTAAGTTGGATAATCTTGTTTCTCAAATTCAATTTTTTTGCCCATTCTTATCAGGGCTGGTTAGGATTGATCCGAGATACCGTTTGTTTGGTCGTCCTGGTTATAGATTAGAATTTGCCACCGAAGTGGCTAGTTTTAATTGTCAACGACCCATATCCATCCTGTGGACGGTAGCGCTGAGAGCATAAGGAATAATACAAAATGCCTAGGAACTATGCCCAAAGGGTTAACAGTAATACATACTGAAATTAAATCTTACCATATCTATAGTTTCACTTATTCTGTTTTACCAAGCAAATTTAGGAAAATGGCTTAGTATATCTGGTATCTTAATTATCATTAATAAGATATCTTGACCTGTCACATGAAGGTTATTATAGCTGTCTGTCTCTGTATTCCTCAATAAGTGGGACAATTAAGCAACATAGTGTTCAAGAAGAGACGCAAATTCCTTATTCACATAAATTACATTTAGTTTGATACATCATCTGTGTGTCCTCCCAAACTGCCAGAAGTACTTGTGAACCAAGCCTACGCCTGGCCACTACAACACAGTCAGTCCTGTTCACGATTGCTAGTTGCTCATAAACATACTTATCTAAGTTCATGTTAGATCATAGTGTGTTTATAGATCTACTCAGGCTTCTAACTTGCATTCCAATAACAATGCATTTTCATTATCTACTTCCCTCCTAATATATTCCTAATGCAAGACACAGTTTATACCAAAGTTATATACTACCATTCACCTTCTCGATACTCTACTCTTCTGGCTAACATATCAACTTTATCATAAGGAGTAAATCCCCTGTGTGATGGTATCCATAGCAATTGTACATAAATTCCTATGTCCCAATTTTTTGAGTATCTCTACCTGGCTTCCCCAGAGCCTGTTGTTGGAGTCATTATATGAGGCCAAGAGCCTTCAATGAGACATAAGTAAAAATGCAGTAATGATGATAAGTCAACTCAGTGTCATAGGTTATCTTTAGCGCCATTAGGATTTGCAAACAATTCAGTTGCAGTGTAGAACTCCCAGTTGTTAATTCTTAGTGCTCTAACCTCAACAAATTTATTATGTTCTTCTTAACTAGGAGGTGGCAACAAGAATCAGATATGCAGCCCTGCCAGAAGACTCCTGTTTTAGATCCATCAGAGTAAAAAACTTGTGATAACAATGTTACTAACGCAGCAAGGTGATAAAATTCATCCTATGAGTCAGTTACACTAACAAGAGAATTAAGGAAGGGATTACTAGCAATGATCTATCTTGGTGAGGAACTTGAAGGTATTGATATTAAATGAACACACTTCACAAGAGGGGATGAAATGCTCTTTTAGCCTACAGAGATACAGTTGCATGCAGGTTAAAAACTTAATGCAATAGCCCGGTTTTCACAATCCATTTTAGATCTGTAGTTTATTTACCTCTAGACACTTGTGGTAAGAATTCACTGTACAGGTGTCTGGTTCGTTTCTCAACATTCTGATACCAAAGAGTACAGTGATAATTACACAATCCTATCACTGAAACTAGAAAGACCAAGCTCCTTCCTCAGTTAAGAACTTTTGTAGAACTGGACAGCAAGAATAATCCGAGAGCTTCATTTGCATTAACTGCCAAGGTCGAGATAGAACTTTCTATGCTAATACCAACATTGGAGCAAGCATAATCAATTAAGGACCTAACATATGTCTAATGATACCATATCATTCTCACGAATCACTACATTAGCACCATAGTTGTGGGATTGTAACCACAACAGCTTTGAGAGCATTTAGGCCTAGCATTAACATTTCTTGTTATTTGTGGTATAGTGGATTTGTTAAAGGGTACATCTACACCAAGATATCTGTAAGTATTAAAACGTACTAAGATTTCACCCTGGCAAATAGATGGTGGCGGGATGTCGTTTGCTAGTTAATAACTTAGTTTTTAGATGAAGATATTATGAGGCCAAGTCGATTACAAATTTGCTTAGAACTCATTAAGAAGTGGTATACATGCTTCTTATGCCCTGTTGTATTGGACATGATATCATCCAGCATAGCTTATAGCATATGTTTAGGTGAGGCAGGTAAAGCATTTAGAGAGCATAATCATAATAAAAAAAATCACGGGACTAAGTAACTCGCATCCTCATGCGGAGTTCCTAAAACATTTCTTTAGAAACACTTACCTGAATCCTTGGTAAAGGACAGAGGGATATCTCTAATTTGACAGGTATCCACCTATTAACCAGCCAGAGAAAGCTACCCCCAATAATCATTTTTATGGTTAGGTTACTAGTACAAGTAGAAAAAGCGGTTCTGTTCGCAACTATCAAATCAGTTTTAGATCAAGAAAAGTGTAAAACTAGTAGAGGAGTGTGCATTGAGAAAGGTGGAAATACAGTTCTGCACACTTTTAAGCCTTTCAAGACCCATTTAGAGGTAGGGGGAAAGTTGATGTCTGATTCATAAGTACAAACTGTTTAAGGGCATCATTTCTTTTCAAAAGTTTTACAACGACAACTAGTTAAGGAGATCGGCCTAGAATGTATCAGGCTGTAGGGGCTTAGCTAGGCACAATAGAGACTATTGGACCAGGAAGAAAGGAAGAACGCCCTCAAATGTAACTGATGATTCTACAGTGCCAACAAAGGGTTATCAGGCACTTGCCTGTAGAGTTTCTGAGGACTACATAGGTTATAACCATCCACACCAGGATCAGTATGATCGACCTTTGGTTAATGCATTATCTAATTCAAACTCGGAAAAGGGCAAATCACTCTCATGCTAAAATTTTGGCACATAAAATTAATCATTTTTCACAACATCTTCAGAAGTTACTCTCTAAATTTTATCAAATATAGATAAGGCTTCTCATGCCAGGATGTTTTGGTACGCAGTCATTTATGAGGACATATGCTTTTTCAAGAGGAAAGGATAGCAACTTTGCCGTACATTATTCCAGGTTATATTATTTATACCTTCCAAGCCAAACTCAAAGGGAGGACCTAATTAATCCACTAACAAACTGTTCCCAATCCGGTTCCGTAGGTTCTTCATTCTATTCCCTTGCATGTGTTCGTGCAGTCTTGGAACGATTCTGAGCTAGGTCTGGGGTTCTACATTCACGGTATGCTTTAACCAATCATAGCGTGTCCCAGCGTGCCACGTTGTTCTCTCCGGTGTTCTTTCTGGTGTTTTCCACGGCGCTCTTACGTGCTAGAACTTTAATTGGTGTCATCAATCCTATACGATACATCCCCTCTAGCGCCTGGAACCAATCTTGTCGGAAAAACATATAGACTGCGTAAAAAAGAGAATTAGTGTGCACTTCCTAGCAGAGTTTACTGCCCAAGGAAATCATAGGCCTGTCCCGTGTGGAAAAAATAATAGCTAATGCTCTTTGTGTCAGAGAGGAAGAAAAGTCTCCCTGAAAGCATTGAGTATACATATGTAATAGTTGTAAACTACAGTGGTGGCCTCCCTAAGTATATGATGATAAAGCCTTAAGTGTCATTTGAAAACAGGTGAATTTGTAAAATGAAGTGAAAAAGCCAAAAAGGCCAGTGCCAAAGTCGCCAGAAGACTTACCACAGGTGCACTGTTTTTATAATCTTCCTGGGCCTGCTAGTGTAACTCCGACATATAATCATAAGAGTGATACCATTGAAGTAGCAGAATTACAGGTGTTGTATTAGCAACTAAACGTATTATAATGGGTACTGTAGTGAAGTCCGAGTGACTTCATAAAAGAAAAAAATAGTTTCTTTTTCATTGAACTGATACCAGACTTACTGTGAATTTCATAAAACCGTATTACCAGCGGACGCAATATACACAACGAGAACAATTATAACAACAGAAAAAGCGCCCATTCCCAAATTTGCAACCAGTCAACTATATAGATATAAAGGCATTTATTGTGGTGGAGACGGAAAAATAAAATAGAGAAGCTAGAACAGCGATTGATAAACAAGGTGAGCTCGAACGTTTCGTCATTGTAGAGTTGCCATCAGACACCCGCACTTTCAAACACGCAGATATCCTTTTGTGTGATCAATCAAATACACAATTTAACTTTCGGGTAGATACATACAGTAGATCCTTCATGTGTTAGCTCAAATCACCGAGACCAGTATGGTTTAAATAAGTGACCGCACGATCAGAACAGAATAGACTGGTCCGAACCCTTGACTGGTCCGATCCCTTGACTGGTCCGAAAACCCTTTGACTGGATCCGCACCGTAGGACTGGTTTCAACGGTTCGTTGTGGCACCACCTAGCTGGTTTAATTAATAGAATAAATTCGAAGAGGGTGAGCTTCGAAATTGCAGTAAATCAAACCATTCAAATGCAATTAAAGACTCTGTAGTGTAGTCCTGATGGTCCCTTCAAACAAACGGGCTTCCTCACATGCCATAAATTGTCATTTCTGTGGAAATAGTTGTCCAACGCCCCTTGGTAGCAATATCCAAAGAACCTAGCTACAAGCAGTAATAAAACAGGGGAAGTGGTTTTTTGGGTATAGCCCAAATTGAGATTACATCTGTGGTGACTAAAATCACAAGGGTATTTAAAAGAGTCAACATCAAAGCTGCTTTCATAGAAAACCTGGAAGGATCCTTCTTTCTACAACAGATGTTAACATACAAAGTCCGGGCTGAATGGTAGCTGCCCTGATACTGGCCATCGTATTCAAACAGTAAGGCTGAAGATGATGTCCTGGTAGTCCGTAAATGGGGGCTGATAGTGCTGCCCTGGGACAGTAATGGGCAGCTGAGGCCTGCTGACCAGGAGATAGCAGTCAATGGTGAAGCTGTAGTGCTGTCCAGTGATACAGTAATGAGTGAAAGCGGAGATGCGGTCCTGGGGAAGGACAGTAATGGGTGAAGCTGGAGATCTTCCCTGGGAGACAGTAATGGTGAAGCTGGAGATTTAGTCCAGGTAGTCGGGAATTAAACGCAGGAAGGAATCCATATGAATGACCGCATATGGACAGAGCCATAGTAGTGAAACAAGTGTAGTCCCAAAGATAAATGAAAACCAATATTGCAACTAGAAATACCGCGAAAAGTCAAACCAAGGACTCCACTAGCAATAGTGAGGATATATTACCAAAAACCAATGGAGGGAGCGTCCATTGGTTGTGCAGAGTGAGGATAGAAGTAAGCAGGGAAAAACATGCACCCAACAGGGAATACAGTTCACATGAAACCCGAAGGCAAAAGCGGAAACCAAGCCTGTGCACATACTATGCACTCGGTATCTGCTGGCATGGGAAATCTGGAAAAAACAGATGGGACGTCAACTATGACCATCCCTAGGAAATGCCAAAGAGAAAAAAGGTGCCCCCCCATGCCCAATATGAACAACAGGAAAGATGCAAACTCCTTCTTTAAAGCTTGTTCAGCCCTGAACTGAGTACCTCAATCCGTACAGAAAGACTGTGCTATAACATAAAGTGCCAGCATACCATCTAAAGGGGACCAAGAAGATACAAACATCCAGCCAGTGGGAAAAACCTGGGTAGCACAGCCATCTCAAGAGGAAGGTTTTTTAGGTATGCCAGGAAGGAAAAAAAACTGGCAGGAAATGGGCAGAAATCGTACACAAATCCAGTCAATCCTGGCGTGGAACCACAGTCGAAGGCCTCCACCCAAACCATACCGATACAGATACTAATGAGGAAAAAAATCCCCCCCAGTACCAGACAATACGACCAGATTCCGATAACATTCTTTCTTAGCAAATATACAGGTCGTAGAAGTCCAGCAAACAAACAACAAAATACCTTTCATCCGTGGAACTGCTTTGCAGAGGCAAAGGCCAATGTTCGCGGCTTTTCACTGAGGACCCACATAAAGTATCACTTGGACAACGAAATATTGGTAACCCATGTACAACCTATACAGATGTTACAGAGTTGAGACATGGCAAAAGGGGTGGTTTGGCCTGTACATTGCAGAGTCACTTGTTTGCACAGAACTGCTAAATTGCCTCAAATGATGGTAGTGGAAGTTTTAAATGCAGTAAAGGTCGAAGAAACAAAAACTAGTCATTGAGATAGTCTATCAAGCCTCCGGATGCAACATCCCAGCAATCTCTGCTTGAACAGCCTGTTAAAAAATTGAACCACGTTGGTCTGAAAACCATCCGCTCCTCACCCGAAACAACTTAGCTCCTGGGGGATTTCAACTTAAGGCACCCTAAAGAAGAGTGAATAAGCAAATAATATTGGTTGGTCAGTAGTAACAACCAGGAAGGCAGCTCTGATTGAAAAACTCACACTCACGCGAGCTTTTAAATCTCTGCACTAAAAGATCAATTTAAACACAGCAAATAATAGAGGCCTACTAGACGGAGAAATACACGAGAAACCCTTCATCTCACTAAACAATGATGATCTGATAAAAATATCACCATATCAAAAACAATATACTCAGATCACAACAAAATTGAGGATCAATCATGTATTGCGCGGAGCCCCAGACCGACATAATAATTAGTCACGAGGGAGCATTCCACCAATTCAACTCAATAACAAAAACTAAAGTTGGGAACCAAAGTAACCAATTCCTAACCGATAAATAACTGGGAAGATAAACTACCAACACAGACCCCAACTTATGCCTAGGAACAGATTAACACGGTAGCCACTCGATGTAATCACAAATGCTTATTCCTCAAAGAAAAAGGAGGTATTAGATTGTAAAACCAAAAGAGCCATGCGCTGCCTTTAAACAGGCGACGGAAAAGAATAACAGAGCGGCCAAAAAGGTCAATATATCTGAAATGCGTATGGAGACACTGGTCGCAGAAAGAAATAGCAAGCATCGAACTTAAGCCAAAAAGAATCCTTAAAGGAGTCAGGAATCGCGGAAGAACTAAAAGCCAAAATGACATCGAAAGAAACCCAAGAGGTAATATCCTTCTCCTATGCCAAAACAAAATCGAGAACAACGTCCAGTATTGGGCCCCTACTTAAACAAGGAAGGGTCTACAGCAGATTGACAACAAGGAAATAGGTGAGCTACTCAGTCCCAATAATACACAGTTTTTTTAGCAGCCGCTAACCAGACTGAGAGGTCGAAGATCAAAATGAATTATTTATGAGAGAGGCACAAAATATTATTAACTCAAGCCTAACCTATGTTATCCTGACGCCAAAATGCCTTCGAACACGAAAAATGAACATTCCCATGCACTCTGCCCCAGGGCCAGACTCATTGAACTCTGTGTTCATCAAGAACAGCGAAGAAGCCCCTATCACGAGCCTTTTCCATCCTATGGAGGGGAGCATGGTACACGGGGGTCGTCCCACTGTTACTAAAAACAACTAGACATAGCCCCACTCCACAAAGGGGGCAGTAAAGCACAGCAAAGAACTACAGACCCAATAGCACTAACATCGCCATAACATAAAAATCTTTGAGAGTGTCCTAAGAGACAAGTAACACCAACCCAACTAGAAACCCCATCCGTTAGCACAACGCCAGGCAACATGGGTTAGAACAGGTCGCTCCTGTCAGTCTCAACTATTGGACCACTACGACAGGATCCAAAATGCACTAGAAGACAAAAAGTATAGCAGATGTAATATATACAGAGACTTAGCAAAAGCCTTCGACAAGTGTGACCATGTGGCGACATAGCGGCCACAATGCGTGCAAAAGAATAACATGAAAAGTCGGTCGGAAGGATCTATAATTTCCTCACTAACAGAACACATAGAGTAGTCTTTAAACATGAGTAAAGGTCCGATGGCAGCTACGGTGAAGAAGCTCTGTTCCACAAGCACATTACTCGCTCCCCATCTTGGTTTCCTCATCCTTAATTCCTCGACATAGAAAAGGATGTCAGCCACAGCACCGTGTCTTCCTTTGCCAGATGACACCCGAATCTGCATGACAGTGTCTTCCATTGAGACACTGCAAAGCTCCCATGCAGACATCAAGCAACCAATCTTTCAGTGGGCTGCAGAAAACAATATGAAGTTCAACGGATGAGAAATTTCAATTACTCAGATATGGTAAAACATGAGGAAGATTAAATCTTTCATCCAGATTACAAAACAAATACCCTGGCCACAAAATAAAGCGAATCACCAACGTCCAAGACCTGGGGATTGCAGTCGAGAGGATCTCCCTTACAAGAGACCCATAACACTTAATCAATCGCATTCTGCTAGAAAAGTGACAGGATGTGATAATGAGCACCTCAAAACTAGGGAGGCCAAGCCCATGAAGACACACTTCAGGTCACTTGTTCTATCTAGGCTGGAATATTGCTTCACACACAGCACCTTTCAAGGCGGTGAAATTGCCGACCTAGAAAATGTACAGAGAACTTTCACGGCGCGGCAGAAAACAAATTAAAGCGAGAGTAAAACACCTCAATTGATTAGGAGCGCTTGAGGTTCTAAACTGCTGTATTCCCTGGAACCGCAAGGAGGTAGAGATTCATGATTTAAAGACACTTGGAAATCCTAGAGGGACATGAGTGACCGAACAGCACAGAAAATCACCCACTAAAAACTACGAAAAGCAAAAGACTTGGCCGCCAAAAGAACGATGACCATCCCCCCAATGAAAGCCGGGTGTCACTAGCACGTTAAGAAGACCATACATAATGTCAGGGGGCCCGAGACAGTTCAACTGCCAGCCCGCATACACAAATTGGGGGATACCACAGTACCCCGTGGCAGTCTTCAAGCTGGTCCCTAGGACAAGCACCTAAAGTCATATCCGGAACCCGGGCTGGTGGCACGTGATGTTTGGTTTGGCGTGCAGCCAGCCGCACAGCCAGGTTGATCAGGGCTCAGAACCCCAGGAGGCCTGGTCTCGACAGGCCGCGGGGGCGTTGACACCCGGAGACTCTCTCCAGAATAATGCTGCATGTGTGTAGAATTGGCGCAGGCTGTGTTGATCATTATAGACATAACATTGGTTTATTTTATTGTTATTTATAGTGGAGGGTTTTATGTTTCCTAATTCTCTGCCCACTTGATCTGTGAAGAAACACTCCTCAATAGAGGTAATTAAAATCATCATTAAATTTTGTGTGCCAATGGGCTGCGTAAATTCTTCATACCATTGATCCCATGGGTTTAATAAAGTTTGTCTCTTGTTCCTGGTTTGAGAATAAGTTTCCTCCTTCTGTATTTTAGCTCCTTGAATTGTGGAGATGTTATCAAGAATGATCAGTTGAATAGTCTTGGAAGTGATCACATAGAAGATCTTCAACTATTGACAGAGTCAATGCAACGTATATGATTGTATGTAAAATCCAAGACAACAGATCTATTTATATGCCACCATATATGGTGAGTAGGCTCAGGTAAGTGCCTCACAATTTCGAACATTATCATGGCTCATTTAGGCAATCTCACTAGTTTAGTTCCATTGGTGTTTGTTATAGACCCACCAATATTCTTATGTCTGGCATTAAAATCTCCAAGAATGATGGTAGGATTCACTATTGATGCGATCTGGTAAAGCATCAGGTCGAAGCTGGTTCGCTGGGGCATAGAGATTTAAAAATTTTTTATGGAAAAATCGCCTGCATATACTTTGACACCATGATACTGCATGTTAACTCGACTCTGCAAGGAAAGGAGTGAATGTGGCAAGCTCTTTCTGACATACATCACACAACAGTTGGTTGACCTAAGGTTATAAGCTGCATATCCAGGCAAGTTTGGTGGAGGTGCTCCATCTTTCAATCTACATTCCTGCAAACAGATGACATCAATATTCTTGGTTGCACTAATATGATGTAAGTCAGGCAACCGCTTCCTGATGGAAGCAATGTTCCATGAAAAGATTTGTAATGTATCCATTGTAGTGAGTTATTACAATCTCTTGCTCATAAGATGGTAAAACTATTATGCTTTGACTACAGTGTGCAGATACTTAAGAGCAAATAGCATAGTTTGTACGTCTTTATCTTCAGGACCTTTATTTTTAAGCATTTTTCGGCATTTTGGCAGCCAGTGATAAGGCAAGTCTTGAAGGCAAGAGTTATGGGCTTCTTTCTCACAAATTGCTGGAAGCTGAACGGAGATTGCTGCACGTGACCCATTCTGTACTGTTTTTCATATCGGTGTTTTGTATTTATGGATTTGAGAATGCTGGGTGTTAGCCAGGGACTGTTCAGTCTCTTAGCTGTCATCTGTTTAGTTTTTTTAGGGCAGTGCTTGTTATAAAGGTATTGGGTCTTTTTTAGAAAATTATTAAAACATTCGTCAATATCTGTATAGATTTCTAGCTCAGTGTGCCAGTCAATGTTTGTTACTGCTGTTGTGAAGTTAATAATGGATGCCTCATTGTGAAGTCTGAAGGTGACTTTAGTAGTGTCTTGGGGTATTTTACCAAGAGTTGTTATGAGGAAAGTAGGGTAGTGGTCTGTGGTATTATCTGTAATTATGCCTGATTTTAAAGGGGATATGGTGTTGGTCCAGATGTGGTCAAGTAGGGAAACACTAGTCTCTGTAACTCTTGTAGGTTTTGTTACTGTTGGTAGCAACATGCAGTTACTCATTGTGTTTGTGAATTCAGTAACGTGTGGGTCCTGGTCTTGCAGGAGATTTATATTTGAAGTCACCTGAGAGTAGTAAGTGATCTTTGTTCATGCGTGCATCAGTTATCATACTTCCTAGGTTTTGACTAAATTGGTTAATGTTTGATTGTGGAATTCTGTAGATGTTTATCACTGTGAGAGGTTTTTGTAGGTATTTGGATTTGAATTTAGCTATTATATATTCCCCATGTTCATCCCTTGTGCAAGTATTAGTGATACATTCTAGTTGGTCTGAGTAGTATATAGCTGTGCCACCCCCTTGTTGGTCTGGCCTACAGTTGTGTATGGCTGTGTAACCAGAATGGCATAGACATCTGTAGTATCAGGCTTTAGCCAGGTTTCAGTTAGTGTAATGATGGACATATTGGCATGCAAGGAATTTAGTAATGCTAGGTCATCATAATGCTTGCTTAAAGATCTGATATTGTAGTTAAAGATAGTTATGTTGTTGTTGGCTCTGAGAAGTGCCTTTGATTGTTCTGCTGTGTAGTAATTACAGTAACTGTTTGATTCATTTAAGTCATTAAATAAGAGGTTGGAAATCAGGATCAGTGCTTGTAATCATAAGATTTGTAGTGAATCTATAGTTAGAATTAAGTAAAAAATAAAGTAAATATTCTAAAGCTAAAAAAAAATAGCAATTGAATTATTTAACAAATGTAAAAAATAATGAGCTAAGGTAGTTTTTTAAAGCTAAAATAAAGGAGACAATATAAAAGGGACTAAAATAATTTGTGGTGAACAAATAAAGTGATGATCAAATAATGGAGCTTGGGAATATGATAGTAGGTAGTACTTTAAAGGTAATTCTTTAAAGTTAGAATTATAATATAAAATTATAATATAAAAGGGACTAATATAAGTTGTGGTGAACAATAAAGTGGTAATCAAATAAATGAGCTTTGGAGTATAATGGCAAAATAGTGAACTTATTAACTTCAGCACCTGAGAATAGCACCTTGATTAGTTTAACAATTGCGAATATATGATCTAAGGTAGTTATATAAAGCTAAAATAAAGGACAAAAAATATATAAGGACTACAATTAAGTAATGGTAAACAATTAAATGACAGATAGTCACTATGAGATAATATTGGTTTAGGAGTAAGATCTGATTTGTAATAATAAATAAGTTGAGCAGATTATTGCACAATAAAAAGTAAAATAAAAAATGAGGTAGTTGGTACTAGCTAACAAAAGATAGTTTTGGTACTTGCAAAAAAGTAATTAGAATATACACTAATTGCACACACAATAAAAAGTGACTAAAAAAAACAAGTAGTGGTAAAGAAAATTAAATGGACAGGTAAGAACAATGAATAATGGTAATGTCTTGGTTATAATATGATAGTAAGATGGTAGACAGGTACAAAGGATAATATAAAGGTTGGAGTTGAATATACAAACTTGAAAATTTGGCAACAAAATGTTATGGGAAGTATAAAATAATGTTTAATGTACAAAAGTAAAATTGACTGGTAGTAAATATGGTGTTTAATAAAATTTTAGTAAGTAATAATGATTACAAAAAAAGTGAAAAAGTAATGTTTATTTCATTCAATATTGCACTGGTAGTTATACTAGAGGTTATATGGCAGTACAAGGTAATTAAGAGTACTCTAAGATAGTAAATGTGGTATAAAACAGGTAAAGGTAATTAGACAAGTAATGGTTATTAAATGTCAAAAATGTTAAGAGTAAATTGAAATTATAGTAAGAATGATAATTATTAATTTTAGTAAGTAATATCAATTGATAGTATTTAAAAAATATGAGGTAGTGATATGGACAGAGAAAGTATCAATTCAGCTAATGTTTAAGCAAACAATAGTAAATAAGAAAATTACATAAGGTGACTTATGCTTACTAGTAAAATCACAAAATGAGGTAGTTGATTATTTAAATACTAAGAGATTGTACAATGAAATTTGAACAATAATGGAGCAAAACATACACTACACTACATAGGCTTTTAAGCTGGACATTGTTTAGTTATTCTCTGTAAGATTAGTATCCCTGAGAAATCGTGATAGATCATTCTCGTTCGTGATTGTGTACAGTTGACCTACATTTGTTTTCCTAACAAGAATTTTCCCATCCCGTGTGAAGCATTGGTGTATTGTGTCGTTATTCTCCCGCTTAAGTTTTCTTACTCTATACAGGAGGTTCTGACGTTTTTTGGTAAGACACTCGTTTATGTATACCTCTTTCTTTACTTTAATAGATGCAATAATTAAGTCTTTTTTCCTGTCATGTGAGTGGAATCTAAGCATAACACTTTTTCTACCATGGGATCCTAGTAACCTGGCTTCTTTTATTTCAGACTCTGGTACAATAACACTTGTTTGGTCCTTTATGATCTGCAGAGTAATTTCTTTACTGTTTGTTTGGTTCATATCACTGGGAAAAAAGTGGACTGTTAACTATTACAGCGTCCGATAGTTTATCTTGTTCAGTTTTATCTTCTTGGAGAGCAAAGTTATCTAAGTTGTTCTTCCATTCTTTTACTGCTTCTTCAACCTTTGTATTATGAGATATTATTTGTTGGGTATGGCTATCTATGACTGTCTGGATGGTCTTGCCACAGTTTGTCATTCCTGGTGTTGATAACTTTTGTTCAAGACTGAGGATTTTGTTCTCGAGTTGTGTCTTGTTTTGTTAGCGTCTCTCGAAGATTCATATTTTCAATAACTAAGTTGGAGATGTATGACTTTAGGGTATCTGGATCGTTGGTCATACTTGAGAGACTACTTGGTAGGTTGAATCCGGGGAAGAGAGGGGAGGATGGGCTGGTGGCAGCCATATTTGTTGTTATTGTTGTGGTGTCGCCTTGAGTAGTGGTGAGAGGGGTGGTTGCTGGGCCGGCATCCTCCTGACTACACTTGTTGAATAGTTGATTTTTCGGCGTTTTCTTGCTGGCCTTGGTGCTGTTTCCTCTTAGATTGCGCCTCATAATACTACAGGAAATGTTGTAGTTAAGAAGTTGTAGTTATACAAAGTTTAGGGTTACGTTGTTCGGCTGGCAGCGGGGTGTTGCTTTCGATTTGTGGGCAGTCTTCCTTTGATCTCTATTATGTTCGATTTGTAGGTTTCACTGTTGGTAATCTTTGGTCATTCTGGGTGCTACATTGGGTAGTGCAGTTTTGCAAGTAACTAGGTCATCATAGGAGCATTGGTAGCTCTGATAGTTGGAGAAAAGTACGGAGCTTGGAGGTCGCTGCTGCCGCTGTCGAGACGACATACGTAACATGACCGAGCTGTCAACATAGTTGCTGATCCCTGTGTTATATAGCATAGCATGTAGTATCATCCATGTGCTTTAGATAGGAGATCCCTTTTAGGCCTGTGACTGTTGTGTGACGTCACGGGATGCGCATGTGCACGTTCGTACCTCTGCCCCGGTCTCAGACGGTGTGTAGACCTCGACAGGCGTAGACAGGCAGAGGCTGGGCTCCACGTTCATCGTCACAGTCTGACAATATATATGTTACCATCCAACAAGTGTGTCTACCTTCAACCCTCCATATCTCCATTAAGAACCCTTACGATACCTCAGACCCCAGCTACAACCTCAGACCCCTGCTAAACAACAACAGTGCTCAGGTAGAT
This sequence comes from Cherax quadricarinatus, assembly GCF_026875155.1. Taxonomy (NCBI): domain Eukaryota; kingdom Metazoa; phylum Arthropoda; class Malacostraca; order Decapoda; family Parastacidae; genus Cherax; species Cherax quadricarinatus. Next base: position 33,021,143 of record NC_069458.1, on the reverse strand, counting down.
CTGTTTGTGACTTGAAAACGTCCAAAGAGGATTCCTGAAGTAATACCTACCTGAAGTAATACCTACCTAAAGTAATACCTACCTAAAGTAATACCTACCTGAAGTAATACCTACCTAAAGTAATACCTACCTGAAGTAATACCTACCTGAAGTAATATCTACCTAAAGTAATATCTACCTAAAGTAATACCTACCTGAAGTAATACCTACCTGAAGTAACACCTACCTGAAGTAATACCTACCTAAAGTAATACCTACCTGAAGTAATACCTACCTGAAGTAATACTACCTAAAGTAATATCTACCTAAAGTAATACCTACCTGAAGTAATACCTACCTGAAGTAATACTACCTAAAGTAATATCTACCTAAAGTAATACCTACCTGAAGTAATACCTACCTGAAGTAATACATACCTGAAGTAATACCTACCTGAAGTAATACCTACCTGAAGTAATACCTACCTGAAGTAATACATACCTGAAGTAATACCTACCTGAAGTAATACTACCTAAAGTAATACCTACCTGAAGTAATACCTACCTGAAGTAATACATACCTGAAGTAAAAACCCTACCTGAAGTAAAACCCCACCAAAATTTTCCCTACCTGAATAATACATACCTAATAAAAAACAACCTAAAAAAAAAACCTACCTAAAAGAAAACACCTACCTGAAAAAAATACCTCCCAAAAAGAAAACCCCTCCCTTAAAGAAAATTACCAAACCTAAAGTAAACCACCTAAAGTAATACCTTACCTAAAGAAATTTACCTACCAAAGTAAATACCTCCTGAAGTAATACCTACCGAATAATACCTCCCTGAAGTAATACCTCCCCCGGAAGTAATACCTACCTAAAATAATCCCCTACCTGAATAATACCTACCTGAAGAAAAACACCTACCTGAAATAATCCCTACCTAAAGTAAAAACCTCCCCTAAAGTAATACCACCTAAAGTAATACCTACCAAAAGTAATACCTACCAAAAAAAATTTAAAATTCCCCCAAAAACCTTTGAAGTAATACCTACAAAAGAAATCCCGGCCAAAAGTAACACCAAACCTCAAGTAATACCTTACCAAAAAGAAAACCCTTTACCTAAAGAAACACCTACTTAAAATATACCTACCTAAAGGAATACCTACCTAAAGTAATACCTACCTGAAGAAATCCCTTTTACCTAAAGTAATACCTCCCTAAAAAATACCTACCTGAAGCAAAAACCTACCTAAAGTAATACCTACCTGAAGTAACCCCCTCCCTAAAGTAAACCTAAAAAAATTAAACCTACCTAAGTAAACACCTCCCTAAATAACACCTATTTAAAGTAATACCTCCCCAAAGAAAATAAAAACCAAAAGTAAAAACCTCCCTAAAGGGTAATCCCACCAAAAAAATTTACCTATTAAAAAGTAAACCTACCAAGGGTAAATATCAACCAAGTAATACCTCCCCAAAGTAAAAACCCTACCTGAAGTAATCCCTACCTAAACAATACCACCGGAAAAAAAAAACCACCTCCCCTAAAAAAAACCACCTACCAAAGAAATACCTACCTAATTAAAACCGCCTAAAAAAATAGCACCAAAAAAAAAATACCTACCAAAAAGAAAAAACCCTACCTAAAGCAATATCACCAAAAGGAAAATACCACCTGTTTAAAACCCTACCTAAATTAAAACCAAAACCAAAAGAAATTTCCTACCAAAAGTAATACCTACCTGAAGTAATACTACCAAAAGGGGAAAATCCCTGCCAAAGTAATCCCTCCCCTGAAGAAATACCTACCGAAGTAATAACCAACTTAAATAATACCTACCTAAAGAAAACACCTACCTAAAGTAATCCCCAAACCTAAAGAAACCCTACCTAAAGTAATACCTACATGAATAAACCTCCCTTTGAATTAACACCCCCTTTAAAGAAATACCTACCTAAAGAATACCTACCAAAAGTAAAAAACCTACCTAAAGAAACACCTACCTGAAGAAATACTACCTAAAGTAATACCTCCCCCAATAACCCCCCCCCTTTAAAGTAAAACCAAACCTTTAAGTAAAACCTCCCTAAAGAAAACCCTACCTAAAAGGAAACCCCTACCTAAAGTAATACCTACCTAAAAGTAACCCAACCTAAATAAACCTCCCCCGAAGTAAAAACCTCCCTAAAGTAATACCCACCTAAAGTAACCCTTTAAAGAAATTTACCTACCTGAATTAACCCCTACCTAAAGTAATCCCTCCCTGAAGTAAAAACCTACCTAAATATATGAAACCTGAAGTAACACCTCCCTTTAAAGAAATTGTACCTGAAGTAACACCTCCCCAAAAGTAATTGTCCGAAGAAAACACCTACCTAAATAATACCTAAATGGAAGTAACCCCTTACCTAAAGAATTTCCCCAAACCTGAAGTAACACCTACCTAAAGTAATACCTCCCTGAAGTAACACCTACCTAAATAAATCCCTTTACCCAAAGTAACACCTACCTAAAGAAAATACCACCCAAGAAAACCCCTACCTAAAGTAATACCTACCCAAAAGAACACCTACCAAAGAAATTACCACCCAAGTAAAACCTACCTAAAGTAATTACTACCCGAAGTAAAACCTAACCTAAAGTAATACCTACATGAAGTAACACCTGCCTAAAGTAATACCTACATAATTTAACCCCCACCTAAAGAAATACCTACATGAATTAACACCTACCTAAAGTAATACCTACCAAAAGTAAAACCAACCCGAATAACCCCTACCTAAAGAAATCCCTTTACCTGAAGTAAAAACCTACCTAAAGAAATACCTCCCTTTAAGTAACACCTCCCCTGAAGAATACCTACCTGAAGTAATACCTCCCAAAAAAATTAATAAAACCGAAGTAATACCTCCCTAAAAAAAAACCCTACTTAAAAGTAAAACCTCCCTAAATAATCCCTTACCTGAATTTAAACACCTACCTAAAGTAAAACATCCCTGGAAAACCCCTTTTAAAGCCTCAAACCGAACAAAAAAGGGCCTTTCCTCGTTTTCCCCAAACGAAACCCAAAATTTAATAAATTAGCCACGCTTCAGAAAACCCCTCGGGGACATACCTAAAAACACCGGGAACAGTAAAAGGGTTTTAATTTTTCCCGGAACAACATCAGCAAAATCAACACAATATTTTATTTACCCAGGAAATTACCGCTGAAGGTTTTCGTCTATGGAAAAAAATTTTTTGGGGCCCCCTAAATTGGTAAGGGGTGGCCCACCCCTGAGCGTGTGAAAGGGGTGTTTGTGCTGGGGAAGACCCCATAAAAGTTTTAGAAGACCGGGGAAACTCACCAATAAACCCTTCATCTCGATGCTCACCTTAAAAAGGTTCAAACGTGTGGAAAGAGCCAAAATAGCATTCAAATCGTTTATCGAAAATAAAAAAAAACCCTTATTTTTGAAAAAGGGAGTATTGCCTTACGATCTCCCCTTCCCAAACGGGTGTTCTTAAAAGGGTTTGAGCCCCCAAAATTCTTTTCCCTAGGGCCGGACTCGTCCCGGAAGGTTTGCCAACTTTTTGTGTAAGTGACCCGGGGCACCGGGTCTATCCCTCGTCCCCACCCTCCAGCCAAATGCAACCAAATTTTTTTTTTGAAACTTGGTCATGCCCCATACGGGCGGGTTCCCCGCCTCTGGTTAAAAATTTCTCTGAACTTAAAGGGGGTTTTGGTTGTAGGTAAAAACTATTTTTTAAGTGCTAAAAGGGGCATAAGGGGTTCCGGGTGTAATGCTGCGGTTCAGGGGTACAAGAGGGAAGGTTGTTTGCCCGAAATGGGGGGCTCCCCCATATTGAGGGCGAGTCAGTAGTGTCAACCCGGTTTTTAGAAAGAAAAAGTTTGGGTTTGTTGTTTCTAAATACATAGACAGTGTGGCAGAAGACGTAGCTGATCATTGAGTGTCATCACACAATGTGGGGCACTGAATACCCCATGGTTTCCCCTTTTGGGGCCAAAGAAACTCCCCTCCTCGAAGCCTTGCCAAGCCCAAACCCTGCCTTCTTTACTCAAAACCCCAAAAAAGAATCTAAATTGAAAGGGAAAGCCCATGCTTTTTTAAAAAACAATATCAGTCTTTCCCACTGTTTTTTCTTCAAGAGCCAACTTTTTCACGTAAAGAGGTTCTAAAGGGGATGCTCGTATATCTTTCTCATATTTCCCTGAACCTTGTGTTTAAGGTCTGAACATTCCCCCCAAAATTTTCCCTCTAATAATTTTTTTTTGAAAAAGTTTCATGAAATTTTAGGGTAGAGCTTGTTTGATTTGTTTGGTCTTAAACTTCATCTCATCAGGTGCATATTCCCAATGTAAAAAAAAAAATGAAAAATTCATTGGCAGTCTAAGTTTTTCCGATCTAAAACCCCTCATAAACCTTTTCTATCATTTAATAAAGTTTTTACTTTTCTGCCCTGCGGTTAAAAAATCTCCGGGTGGGGTTCGACGTAAAAAATCGGGCATAGTTTTGGGTTTTTATCCCTTGGTAGTACAGCTTTTTTTCACATCAAAATCCCTCAGGAATCGTCATACTAAAAATTTTTTCGATTTTCTAAAGGTCGGGGAATTTTGCAGATAAAATTTTGTGTAAAAGAGTTTTTGGGGAACCCCAAATAAAAGACTTTCGACTAATGACCCTAAGAGGGGGTCATTAAGTTCATCCAACCATCAATTTATTAAAAAGGATTTCCCCCAAAGCTTCATTATTTTTGGGCAGAACCTTTTCTGTATTTTGCTGAAACTTCGGGGAATTAATCGATCAAAAGATACTGGTAAGAGTTCATTTGTGGCCCCTTGCATTGTACCCCCCGCGGGAGTTTCGTAATCATCTAAGCCCCCCATGTTCCTTGGGACCACCTTTTTTATCCACTCCTCTTTTTATTAGCTTCACCAGAGTGGTCTTCCCACCCCTCCAAAACCTTCAAGAAAAGTATCTGGGGGTCGGCAAAGGAAAAACTCTGCTGTTGGTGAAATTTCCCCAACCAAAAACATGACACTGATGTAGCGGGGAAAATTTGGGGGAAAGAAACTCTAAAAAACCCGTATTTTTTCCGACTTTGCCTCAACCCTTTCCCCTTCTTTAAACAAAATATAAAACAAAAATTTTGTCTACTTTGAGTTGGAGGTCTTCGATGAAAATAAGCCCCAATGGGCTCATAAAACTAAATTTTTTGAAAAATCTCCTTCAGTTTTTTTACAACTCTCATAATGTTAAGCTTTTTTTATCACACTACAATACTTAATATTCTTCCTTTCCCGATATCCAAATTCCCCAAAATTGTAGCCAGGCCCAGGGTTTTCTTTCTGCTTAAAATCTTTTTTGTTCACTTCACCTAAACCCTTTCCCCCATCCCCCTTCTCCCAGAGGCCTTAAACCCCCAAATTAAAACAAAATCCGAACCCTTTTCTTATTTTTTCCCAAAAAATTTTCCCTGTTTTTGGAACTGCAATTTTGACTGTGTAAACATCGTTCCCAAGTTTTTTACAGAAAGTAAAGTAGACTAAATTTCTTTTACGGGGGATTTGATTTTTTTTAAAAATCATCTACGAACCCAAACCAATTTTTAACAGCCAAGTTTGATGCCCAGACAGAGAAGTGGCCCCCATCAAACCCCTCCATCGGGGACTCATATTAATAAATTTTTTTTTTGTGTTTTTTTTTAAACTTAATAAATTTTTTTTTTTGGGTTGGGGTTTTATTAAATTTTCCCTGTCTTTTTTTTTTTTTGAGTTTTACGAAATTTGCAAAGATGTTTGATCCAATTTATCTAAGTTTTAAATCCAGCTTTGTGCCTAAGCTTTATCTGGAGCCCCCCAAGCAGAAAAACGGATGCGGGGACCCCTCTACCACATGGGATTAAAGGTTTTAAAATGAACCTAAACCCATTTTTTTCCCCCTCCTGGGGTTATTGTAGCCATCAAATTTTAAACAAAAAATTTTGGAGGGAATAATACGAATACTGCTGGGGAAACTTCCCTTTAATTTTGTCATTTAAAATTTTCTGACGAAGCTCCCCAGTGCCTGCGGTACTGCGCTGACACACCCCGATGTTTTTGCAGGGAAGCGGGCTGACAGAGCCCTTGCTGAGTGTGCTCCGGGAAATTTCTTGCAAAGACGACGACAGCTGAAAGTAAGAAACAACAAAAAATATCCCAAAAAAATTTACAAGGTCGGGCTAAAAAAAATTTAATTTTAAAAACCTTAAGGGACCAAAAACCGGGTCCCAAAACTATACCAATGTAAAAAAATTTAAAAGGGATCAACTTAAATAGGCATACTTTTAAAAAAATTAACGGGACTGAAAAAAAGCAGAAACGCAAAGTCAATCTGAAACGTTTAAATATACGTTATAAAAAAATTATTTTTTTTAAAATACAACGGTCGTCTCCCACCTATGTAGGGTACTTTCCACCATAAACTTCCTCCATCCCCTCCCGAATATGCATTCTCCCCAAAACCGAAATACTCCAACCCTCCAAGTGCCCCCCCACAGTACTTTTCCCTCCACGACTAAAAAATTTGGCAAAACCCCAAATTTTCCATGAAACCCTTCAAAAAATATTTCCTGTTCCATTTGAAACCCGCATGTCAACTCAAAAAAACCACTCCCTTCACTCCTGTAATTTGGAACTCCTGTAACCTTGTAACTTTTTTGAGTTCATTCCCCTTGTACCTATTTTCAGCCATAAAAAATTTTTGGGAGCCCGCCCCAGGCCCCATTTTTAAACCTCTAATCTTTAAATCCCTTTTGGGGAAAACTTGAAATTGATTGTGATTTGACCTACCTGGAGTTCATTACCTTTGAAAATTTGTGATTTTATTCCCTTTTGTAAATTGTAAAATTCATTACCTTGAACTTGCTCGGGTATAAAAATTTTGGGGCCCCAGTACCGGGCCCAAATTTAAATTACCTCGTAATTTTTTGGACACCGCCCACGGGAGGGGTATGGGTCATAATAAACATTTTAAAACAAAAAAAAACCCAACTTGCCCCATGTTGGGAAAAACCCCCCCCTACCGGGATTTTCATTACCTTTGTAAATTGGATTCATTACCTTTGTAAATTGGATTCATTACCTCGTAACGCCCCGCTATAAAAAACGGGGGCCCCCGGGTACCGGGAACCCCTTAAATGTACCCGGGTAATCTTTTGACTACCCCCCCACAGAGGGGAAAGGGGTCCCCAATAATAAACATATTAAACAACTAAATTCCCTTTTCCTGTTCAACATTGCCCCACGCGCCGAAGGGCTAAAAACTTGCCCTTTCCAACCTTTCCTAAGAAAAACTCGTGCCCCAAAACCCCGGGAAGGTTTAACGCAATATGGAGGAGGGATTAAAGGAAATTCAGGCTAAATTTCAAAAAAACCCAGCACAGATCCAATTCCCAATTTAAAGAGCCCCTCACCACGTCAAGGAACCTCCCCTTGAGGGGGGGAAAATTTAAAAAAGGAACATAAAAAAAGAAAGGGTGATGAGAAATTTTTTTTAAATTTAATAATAAAAACAGATAACAGATTGGGGGGGGGGGGGAAAGCATCAAAATAAATTTGTTTTCAGATACGGGAGTGAATTGTAAACAGAGGGTTTTTAAAAACCCAGATCAGGGGGAACTAAAAACGGATGCGGGAAAAAAAGTGGGTGGTGAAATTGGGACGAAATCTGTGGAGAAAATTTTTTTAAACCATGGGGGAAAAAAGGGGGAAACTGTCACAGTATTGGGGTACCAAAAATTTTTAAAATACGAGGGGAAGAAATTAATTTTAAATTTTTGGCAGTGAGGAGGATGGGGGGGGGGGGGGGCTGGGGAAATGTTTTCTGAGGGCAATGTGGGGTTTTGAATATTAGGGCAGAGAATTTTTTATTTTGAATATCAGAAGACGGGTGTAACCATAACTTTAATCCAGAGGGCGAGGAGGGGTTTTTTGAGTCCTTGGCCCTTTTTAAAAAAGGATAAAGCAAAAGGATGAAATAAAGGGTGAATAAATCCCCAGTAAAGGGGAAGGGAGTAGGAGGGTCATCCTAAAATGGTTTTTGGAGGGGATTTGAAATGAAGTTTTGTAGGTAAGATGTTTGGACACCCCAGCGGGTTTAAAGTGAACATGTTAGAAAGGAGCAAGTAGGGGCCAAGAAAATTTTAAGACTCGATTTTGGGGTGGCAATTTTAAAAATTTTCATGGGGGAAATTTAAAGGGGAAACGGGTTAGCTGACCAAAGCCCTGGAGGGGGAAAGTCCCGGTCCCCACACTCAAGGGGGGGGGATTTTTAGCATTTTTGGGGGGGCTTTTTTAAGCTATAATGTGGGTAAATGTGAGTAAAGGGTTTAGTTTTTTTTTTTTTTTTTTTTAGGGGGGTAGCCCTAACCCCATGGGGGATAGCCATGGTTTTTAAAAAATAATACGGGGAAAGATGGGAAAAAAAAATTTTAAAGACCCAAAATCCCCTTTCAGGAATTTAACAGGGCTTTAAACCTAAAACTTTACCTGCAAAAAAATTTGCTTGGGGCAAGGGGGACTTAAGTCCCCAAGTGGTCACTAAACTGCAACCCCCTCGATTCCCAATTTTCCTTACTTTTAACAAAAAAAGCTAGACCTAACTTTAAAATTTAAAAAATACAATATTAAAACCACTACTGGGGTTTCATTGTTGTGGCCCTTTTTTTTTTGGTTTTACTGCGGGGACCCAAAAAAAATAACTTTTTTAAAAAAACAAAGAACTTTACATTACCACTTACCTTTTTAATTTTTTGGGAAACAAGGGTTTAAGGAACACACACTAACCAACCCCTGGCTCCTAAAATTTTTAATGATAGCCACGAAAATACTACTATACAAAGGAAAAGGGGCACTTAGCTAAGGTGTTTTTTGGGGAAGGATGTTTATTGGTTTTTTTTGAGAGCCCTCAAATTTTATCCTCCACACGCAATTCTTGCAGCCCAAAAATTTACCTGTCCCATTCTTCACCCGGGAAAATGTCTGCAATTTCTAAATTAAAAATTGAGGCCGATCCCCCCCCCATTAGGGCCCCGAGAAAAGCCCGATTATTTACTGGGAAAATTTCCCCAATGTTCCCCACATTCAAAATGGCGTCTCCCCGCGTCCCTACCGGGGTGTTTTTTAAAAATTAAAAACCCCCCCCCCCCCCCACTTGGAAATTTCTCGAAGGGTTAAAATATCCCTATTTTTTAACCAATTGTTGTAAATAAACATTTTATAAGTTCTACTTTTTGGAAAATTAGGTAAAAAATTTTTCCCGTGGGGGGGCGTAAAACAAAACCCACATAGTTTCCTTGGAAAAGGGGGGCTTTGGGTTCTAAGGGGAAAAGGGAAAAGGTAAACCCACTTTATTAAATCAAAATTCCCTTTTAACAAGGTACTTCCCCCAAGGGAATTCCCTTTTAAAAAACAACTAACCAAGAAAAAGGAAAAAAATTTTCCCTAGTTTTTTGCACCCAAATTTTTTGCACCCCCTATTTTTTGCACCCGAGTTTTGTTTCACCGCATTTTTGCAGCCGTATTTTTTCACCCGTAGTTGTTGCAAAACCCCCAGTTGTTGGCCCCCCCCAGTTTTTTCACCCGTATTTGGTTTCACCCACCGGGGTTGGGGCAAACCCTTTGTTGTTGCAACCCCCAGGTTTTCACCCACATTTTTTGCACCCACAGTTGTTGCACCGCATTTTGCAAAACCCCCAGTTGTTTTCACCCGTAGTTGTTGCAAACCCCCGTTTTTGCACCCAAAATTTTTGCCCCCCACAGTTTTGCCCCCCAAACCTTGTTGAAACCCCCCAGTTTTGCAAACCCCCAGTTTGTTGCACCCACAGTTTTTGCAAAACCCCTAGTTTTTGCACCCACATTGTTTGGGACCCACAGTTGTTTCAAAAAACAGTTTTGTTCACCCACAGTTGTTTGCACCCACATTGTTGGGAAAACCCCCATTGTTTCCCCACAGTTGTTGCACCCACAGTTGTTGCAAAACCCCTAGTTGGGTTTCAAAACCCCCAAAATTTTTTTTGCCCCCCAAGTTGGGTTTTCAAAACCCCAAATTGTTGCACCCACTTTGTTTTCAACCCGCCGTTGTTGCAAACCCCCAGTTGTTTGGGAAAAAAACCCGTAAATTGCTGGGCCCCACATTTTTTGCAACCCGTAGTTGTTTCACCCGCAGTTGTATGCCAAACCCCCAGTTGTTGCACCACAGTTTTGCATCCCTAGTTGTTGCAAAACCCCCCCCTTTTTTAACCCCCCAGTTGTTTGCCACCCGTATTGTTGCACCCCAGTTTTGCAAACCCCCAGTTTTTTGCAACCCACAGTTTTTTTGCACCCGCAGTTGTTTTCAAAACCCCATTGTTGCATCCGTAATTTTTGCACCCACAGTTGTTTTCCCCCCACATTGGTTTCAAAAAACCCCTATTGGGGGGGACCCACAGTTGTTTTCACCCCAGTTTTTGCAAAAAACCCCCCGTTGTTGCAACCCCAGTTTGGTTTTCAACCCCCAGTTGTTGCAAAAACCCCCCGTTGGGTTTTCACCCACAGTTTGTTGCACCCATAGGTTGCAACCCGTAGTTTTTGCACCCCAGTTGTTGCCCCCCCCGTAGTTGTTGCCCCCCCACAGTTGTTGCAACCCGGCAAATTGTTTTCAAAAACCCGCAGTTGTTGCAACCCCTAGTTTTGCAAACCCTATTGTTGCAACCCCCTAGTTTTGCCAAACCCCTAGTTTTTGCAAACCCGTATTGTTGCACCCCCAGTTTTTTGGGACCCCCCAGTTGTTGCACCCCCAGTTGTTTTCAAAACCCCCAGTTGTTGCCCCCCGGATTGTTTCAAAACCCACAGTTTGTTCACCCTTTGTTGTTTTTCAACCCACAGTTTTTTGCACCCACAAATTTTGCACCCCCATTGTTGCACCCGCAGTTGGGTTTTCAAAAAACCCCCGTTGTTTCACCCCCAAGTTGTTGCCCCCCACGTTGTTGCAAACCCACAAATTTTTGCACCCACAGTTGTTTTCCCCCCACAGGTTTTTTGGGAAACCCCAGTTGTTGCACCCGTAGTTTTTTGCCCCACAGTTGTTGCACCCAAAAGTTTTGCAACCCACAGGTTTTTGCACCCCCCAGTTTTTTTGCAACCCAAAAATTTTTTGCAACCCCGTTTTTTTCAACCCACAGAAAGTTGCAAACCCCAGTTGTTGCACAAACCCCCAAAATTGTTGCAAAACCCCCAGTTGTTCAAAACCCCCCAGTTGTTGCAAAACCCCAGTTTTTTTGCAACCCCCCCAGTTTTTGCAACCCCCAATTGTTCAACCCCCAAATTTTTGCAAACCCCTAGTTTGGGTTTCAAAACCAAAATTTTTTTTTCACCTGTAGTTGTTGCACCCCAGTTTTTTGCAACCCCCCCTTTTTGAAAACCCCAGTTGTTTTGCATCCGTAATTTTTTGCCCCCCCAGTTTTTGCAACCCCAGTTTTTTGGGACCTTATTTTTTGCACCCAAGTTGTTTCAAACCCCCAGTTGTATTTTCACCCACAGTTGTTGCACCCGCAGGTTTTTTTTTTTTTTTTAGCAAACCCCCATTTTTTTGGATCCGAGTTTTTTCCCCCACATTTTTTTGGGAAACCCCCCATTGTTGCACCCGTATTGTTGCACCCACATTTGCCCCACAGTTGTTTCACCCGCAGTTGTTTGCAAAACCCCCAGTTGTTTTCAAAAAACCCCCAGTTGTTGCAAAACCCCATTTTTTGCACCCCCAGTTTTGCAAAACCCCTAGTTGTTGCAAAACCCGTAAATTGTTGCAAACCCCCAGTTTTTTTTGCACCCGGGTTTTTGCACCCACAGTTTTTTTCAAACCCCCAGTTGTTGCACCCGCAGTTTTTGCAACCCCTAGTTTTTGCCAAAAACCCCCAAGGGTTTTTGCAAACCCCCAGTTGGGTTTTCACCCGCAGTTTTTGCACCCGCAGTTTTTTGCACCCACAGTTTTTTTCAAAACCCCAGTTGTTGCAAACCCCCCATTTTTTTGCCCCCAAAAGTTTTTGCACCCACGGTTTTTTGCACCCGCATTGTTGGGACGCGCGTTTTTTGCACCCCCCAGTTGTTGCAAAACCCAAAAGTTGTTCACCCGCATTGTTGGGGAAACCCCTTGTTTTCAACCCACAACGCTGGCCCCCCCGCATTTTTTGTACCCCCAGTCGGGATAAACCCTTTTTTCCCTCCAGGGTTCCAAACCTTTTTTTCTTCCCGGGTTACTCCTTTTTTCCTCCGGGGTTTTCCCCCTTATTCCCAGGGTTTTTTACCCTTTTTCCAAGGGGGCCCCCTTTTTTCCCCAATTTTTCAAAAATAACGTAAAGTTACATAGGGGTAAACCCCGTCCTTTAAAAGGGGGGCCACCTTTTTTTTCTTTCCCAAATTTCCCCCCCTTTTTTTCCTTGAGGGTTTTCCTCCTTGTTCCTTCAGGGGGTTTACCTTGGATCCTCCAGGGTTCCATCTTGTTTTCCTTTCCCGGGTTTCCACCAAACCCCATCTGGAACCGCATGTAAATTCCCACAAAGGAATGGAAATAAATTCGATGACACATCGAAGTCCGCACTTTGTTTCTATTTAAAAGGGATTAAAAATATTATGTACCGCGGGGGGGTTGACCCCCAAACCCCCCTTTTAGTTTTACTCCAGGTTTTCGCCATGACCCCTTTTACCTTCATGGCTGTTTCGGGGGGATGAATTTTCCTTCGGGTTTTACATCATTGCTTGAAGGGCCGACCCACGCACGACCTGAAAAACGGTGTCTCCTAAGAACAAAAAATTTCTCCTTACCACTTCGATTTGGACCCCGTTCACATTTTTTCTTAAAAGGGCGAGGCATCGACAAAGACACATAGTCGCCCCACATCGGACATCGAAGTAATTGATTTAACCCCTCGAAAAGCCCCCCGACGAGACATTCGAAGTTTTCTGATTTTGACATCGAAGTCCCCCGAGACATCGAGTCACCAACTGAACATAAAATCATCGGGCCAAGACATCGAAGTCGTCTTTCCAAACCTCGAATCCCCCGCTGAAAAACATCGAATTCACGAGAAAACGAAGTCACCGGGCTGGACATCGAAATCCCCCCACTGCGACATCGAAGTTTACCCGACTGAGAATCCCAAGGCCCCATTACCTGGAAATTTTACCTGAAGGGGTTCTGGGGGTCAACGCCCCAGCGGCCTGGGGCTGTGACCAGGCCTCCTGTGGGAAACAAAGCCCCGACAACCAGGGTGTTACGGGTGGCTTCACGCAAAACCCAAAGTACGAGCCACAAACCCCGGGGTGAAACAGGGAAAGAAATTTTGTGCTTGTCCAGGGCCAGCTTGAAGAAATTTCCAGGGGCTGTTTGGGAACCCCCTTTTGTACCGGGGGGCAGTTTGAAAATTTTCGGGGCCCCTGACCCCTTTTTTTGTATGGGCTCTTTAAAGTGCTAGTGACACCCCTTTCTTTTCCTTGGGGGGGGTTTCATCTCCCCCCAAGTCTTTTTCTTTTGGGTGAGTGATTTTCGGTGCAAGTTTCGGGACAAATCCCCCCTAGGATTTTTCCCGGGTAAATAAAAATCATATATCCCCTCCCGCCCCGTTCCAGGGGAAAAACAGGTTGGGGGAAACCCCCAAGCGCTCCCCGTAATTAGGTGTTTTTTCTCCGTTAAACCCCAACCCTTTTAAGGTTCTCTGGGACATTTTTCTAGGTCAAACAATTTTTACCTGCCTTTTAACGGTGGGTGTTTGTGGGGGCCAAAAATATTTGGGCCCAGATAGAACCAAATGGGCCTGAAGAGTGTCATCCTGGGGTTGGGATCCCTCGTTTTTAAAAGGTTTTTATTATCCCAAAACCGTCATTTTTCAACAATGCGATTGATACAATGTTTTTGGTCCCCTTTAAAAGGGGAGATCCCCCCCAACATAAACACACCCAAAGGGCTTTTAAAGTTGGGGTTTCGCCTATTTTGGGGGCCAGAAATTTTTTTTGTACTCTAAAGAAGATTTAATTTTTCCCCGGTTTACCATAACTGAGTAATTGAAATTTCCCATCGTTGAACTTCAAATTGTTTTCTGCCGCCAAAAAGGGAAAAATTTGGTAAAATGTTTCCCCCTGGAGCCTTGCATGTGCTGCAATTTGGGAAAACACTGTCATTGGGGGGATTGGGTGTCATCTGGGAAAGGAAGATCACCCCTGCTTGGCCCGGGCATCCTTTTTTAAAAACGGAAAATGAGGAAGAGGAACAAGATGGGGGGCGAGTACTGTGCCTTGTGAACAGAGCTTTCACCGAGCCCGCCTCGACTTTTCTCTGTTGCCAAATACTCCCCCTGTGGGTTTTATGAGGAAATTTTTTTGATCCATTTGACCGAAATTTTCCTGTTTTTCCTTTAAACACGCATTTTGTTTTCCTATTACGCCATGGGCAAACTTGTCGAAGGCTTTTTCAAAGTCTGTATAAAATTTACAAACTGCCTTTTTTTTTGTTTTTCTAGGGGCCTTTTAGGGCCTTTTCGGGGGGGTCCAATAGTTGAGACAGACAGAAGTGACCTGGTTTTTAAACCCATGTTTCCTGGGTTGTTAAAAAGATGGGGTTTTTTTGATGGGGGGGTGATCTTGTTCTTTTGGACCTTCCCTTTTAAAAATTTTAAAGATATGGGATGTTAGTGCATTGGTCTGTAGTTCTTTGCTGTTGGGTTTACTGCCCCCCCTTTTTGGAAAATGGGGCTATGTCTGTTTTTTTTTAGTAAATGTGGGACACCCCCGGGGTCCCCCGGGTCCCCCTCCCCCTAGGAAGGTAAAAGGGTCAATAGGGGCTTCTTGCAGGGTTTTTGAAAGAAAAATGGAGTTCCATGAGTCTGGCCCGGGGCAGAAGGGGCAGGGGAAGTCAAAGTATCGCCTGTTTCGAATTTATTTGGCCGTCAAAAATAAAAAATCAATAGGCTTTTTTTTAACCCAAAATTTTGTGGCTCTCCCATAAAAAATTAATTTTATCTTTGACTCTCATCTGGTTAGTGCTTTCTAAAAAACTGAGTCATATTGGGGCTTAATAAACTCACTCATTTTTCCTTTTCTGTCCCTCTGTGTAGGAACCCCCCTCTTGTTTTAAAATAAAGGGGCCCAAAAACGGGGCGTTTTTCCGACTTTGAATTTTGGGATAGGGGAAGAAATACTTTGGGTTCTTTTGATTTCATTTTTGGCTTTTAGTTTTTTCCCCGCCCATTCCTGACTCCTATAAAATTCCTTTTTGCTTAATTTTATGTTTGCTATTTTTCCCGACCAAAGTCTCCCCCTTCGCATTTCAAAATAGTTGACCTCTTTTAGGCCCCTCTGTTATTCCTTTTTTTGTAGCCTTAAAGAGAGGGGCCTGTTTTCCCTTTTTATTTTACCTCTACTTTCCCCCTTTTTCTTAGAGGAAAAAGTCTTGGCATAAAATCGAGGGGCCACCAAATTAATCTGTTTTTAGGCAAAATTGGGGTCTGGATGCTTAGTTTTAAAAAATTTCCCCCTTTTTATCGGGTTTGGACTTTGGTTTTCCCCTTTGGGGCCCCCTTGTTTTTTGGGTTTTTTAAAATTGAATTTGGTTTAATGCCCCCCTCGTTACTAATCTCATTTTGGGCGGGCTGGGGGTCCAAGCATACATGTCTGAAAACCCCAATTTTGGTTTTTGATCTGGGGTAATTTTTTTTTATATGGTTTACCCTTCTTTTCAGATCATCATTGGGTTTGTGACGATGAGGTCAAGTGTATTCCCCCCTTTTTGAGGCCTTTAAATTTCTGGTTTAAAATTAATTTTTTGGGGCAGAGATTTAAAAAACCCCCTGTGAGTGTGGGGTTTTCAACAAGCTTCCCCTGGGGTTATTACGCAAAAAAATAATTTTTTTGCTATAACCTCCATTTTAGGGGCCCCAAGGGTTTAAATCCCCCCCAAGCCAAAATGTTGGGGGGGGCAGGAGCGGGAAATTTTCCAGAACGTGGTCAATTTTTTTTAAAAAGCTGTTCTGGGAAATTTCTGGATGTTTTTCATCCGGAGGCTTGTAACTACCCCAATGACTAGGGTTTTTTCTCGACCTTTAAAGGGTAAAACTTCCACTACATCATTTGAGGCATTTTGCATTTTTGTGCAAACAAGGACCCCACAATGTACAGGCCAAACCCCCCCCTTTTTTTGCCTGTTTTACCTGTTTACATCTGTATAGTTGTAACCTGGGGTCCAAAATTTTGTTGTCTTTAAAATGAAACCCCTTTTTTTTTTAAAAAAGGGGGGTCTCCCGTGAAAGCCGCGAACATTGCCCTTTCCTCTGCAAGCAGTCCCCCGGGGTGAAAAGGGATTTTTTGTTTGTTGCTGGGTTTTTGACCCTGTATATTTGGGAAAAAAAAGCTTTTGGACGGGTGGGTATTGTTGGGGACTGGGGGGGGTTTTTTTCCGGCATTAGTATCTGTTCGTTGGTTTTTGGGGTGGAGGGGCCCTCGACCCGGTTTCACTCCAGGAAGAAATGGTTTTTGGGTTTCAATTTCTCCATTTTCCCGTCAGTTTTTTTTCCCTTCCCGGGACTAAAAAACCTCTCCCTCTTATGGGTGTGGGGGACCCAGGGTTTTTTATGGGCCCGGTGTTTTTATCTTTTTGGCCCCTTTAGATGGTTATCCTGGGAATTTAAGTTATAGCACAGTCTTTCCCCGTACTGAAAGGTACACATTTTAGGGGGAAAAAGCTTTTTGGAAGGGAATTGCATTTTCCTGTTGTCATATGGGGACGGCATTTTCTAAAGGGGGGGCCTAGTTTCCCGGCCCATCTGTTTTTTTTCCCAAATTTTCCCCTGTCGCAGATAACCCAAATGCAAGTAAGTGTCACAGGGGGTTTATTCCCCCTTTTCCTTGGGGTTTTTGTGACTGGGATTCCCCGTTGGTGCATGTTTACCCTGTCCCTTTTTCCCCATCCCTTTCCCCACACCAAAAAATGGGGCTCCCCACCAGTTGTTTTTGGTAATTATCCTCACTTTTTGCAGTGGGGTCCCTTGTTGATTAAATTTTCCCGTTGTAATTTTTTGTTTGCAATTTTTGGGTTTTTTCTTTTTTTGACTACACACGGGTCCCCGTCCCCTAAGTCATTTATTTTGCCTTCCCTTTCCCCGCGTATAATTTTCGACTACCTGGACAAAATCTCCCCTTCACCCTTACTGTCCCCAGGGAAAAGCACCTCCAGCTTACCCTTAACTGTCCTCCCAGGAAAAGCACCTCCACTTAACAACCCTTACGTCCCCCAGGAAACAACACCTCCGCTTCACCCTTACTTCCCCCAGGGCACACATCCCAACTTTACCATTAAAATGTCCCCCCAGGGCAGCTTTTCCAAACTTTACCCTTACTGTCTCCCAGGGCAGCACCTCCAGCTTCAACCCTTTTTTTTCTCCCAACACACCTCCAGCTTCCCCCAAAGGGTGTCCCCCCAGGGCAGCACCCCCAGCTTCACCATTACTGTCTCCCCGGACAGCAACCCCCGCTTTACCATTACGTCTCCCCGGACAGCACTATCAGCCCCAAAATTTACTGGGCACAAAGGAAAATCCCCTTTCCCGCCTACAGTTTCGACTACATGGGCCCGTACAAGGGGAGGGACCAAAAAAGCCCCGACTTTTATGTTCCCAAATTTTTGTGAAAGTTCCAGGTTGTCTATGAAAGCCGCTTTGGTTTTACCTCTTTTTAATACCCTTGTTTATTTTAGTCCCCAGATTTTTTTCTCCTTTTTTGGGGATACCCAAAAAAACTTTCCCCCGTTTTTAAAACTGCTTTTACCCTTTGCATCAATAACACAGAAACTTTTGCCCATGAAAAAGAAAAAGTTTAATTTCCTACCTCGATTCCGTGAAGGGCTTTGGGTCGAAAGGGACGGGGCCACCTTCCCCTTCCTTTTTAATAAAACCTGTCCCCCTTTAAACGCCAGACACTGTTTTTTCTTACGGGTTTTTTGGGGCTTCCTCGTAAATAACAAAAAGACACAAAATCCCAAAAGGGGAAAAAAATGTCAGAATTTACACAAAACCCGCAGTGGAAAAAAAACGTTTTTTGATCACTTCTGACGGAGCGAAAAATTCTTGAAAGCCGTAAAAAATAAGGGGGATGTGGTTGAGGTGTATAAAGGGAAAACAGGAATTTCTTGACTGGGAATTTAGAATCATACGACTTCTTAGAAGTAGTTCAGGATTGTTTTTTGAAGCAGTTTGTGACAGAACCTACAAGGGGAAATAAGCTGCTTGACTTAGTTCTGGCGAACAATGAATCCCTTGTTAATAATTTAGAAATTTCAGAGGACCTGGGTGCTAGTGACCACAAATCAATTACATTTAGAATTGAATGGAAGTATGATAGTAGGGATAACTCAGTAACAGTCCCAGATTTTCGCTTAGCAGATTACATTACGATGGGCTTAGAGAACACTTATCTGTTGACTGGGGTAACGAAGAGTTTTTTGAACACTATACATGCTGCTCAAAGAACGTTTATCCCGTATAAAGAAATTAGATCAAATAGAAATGACCCAAAATGGATGAATAATAGGCTGAAATATCTACTAGGGCATAAGAAAGGAATTTATAGGCGTATCAAAAGAGGTGAGGGTCATCTTATGAATCAGTATATTGACATTAAGAGGGACATTAAAAAGGGAATAAGAAAAGCTAAAAGGGACTATGAAATTAAAGTTGCTAGGGATTCTAAAACTAACCCAAAAAGTTTTTTCCAGGTATATAGAACAAAAGTTAGAGATAAGATAGGTCCCCTTAAAAATAACTATGGGCATCTTACTGACAAAGAGATTGAAATGTGCTCGATTTTAAATAATTAATTTCTCTCGGTTTTTACACAGGAAGACACTAACAATATTCCAGTAATTAATTTTTATAGTTGGCTAGAAGTTAAAAATTATGTAACATCACAGTCACTAGTGAAATGGTTGTGAAGTAGATAGACAGCCTGAAACAAAATAAGTCACCAGGTCCTGATGAGGTTTTTTCAAGGGTTCTTAAGGAATGCAAAATGGAACTCAGTGAACCATTAACTAATATTTTTAATTTATCTCTTCAAAGAGGTGTAGTGTCTGATATGTGGAAGATGGCTAATGTAATTCCTATTTTTAAAACAGGGGACAAGTCGTTACCGTCAAATTACCGCCCAATAAGCCTGACCTCAATTGTAGGCAAATTACTAGAGACAATTATAGCTGAGATTATAAGAAGCCATCTCGATAAGCATAGCTTGATTAATGATACTCAGCATGGATTCACAAGAGGCCGGTCTTGTCTAATTAATTTATTAACTTTCTTCAGTAAAGCTTTTGAGGCTGTTGACCACGATAAAGAATTTGATATTATTTACTTAGATTTTAGTAAGGCTTTTGATAGAGTTCCGCACCAAAGACTTAAAGTGGCAGCTCAAGGCATTGGGGGAAAAGTGCTCTCGTGGATCGAGTCATGGCTCACAGACAGGAAGCAAAGAGTGCCCATAAATGGGGGTTAAATCCGAGTGGGGATCAGTAACAAGTGGCGTTCCACAGGGATCAGTCTTGGACCCGTTGTTGTTTATAATATATATCAATGATCTTGATGAAGGAATTACTAGTGATATGAGCAAATTCGCCGATGACAATTATTATACTCAAAAAGAAGCGCTAAGCCACAAGGGCTATACAGCGCTGCGCCGATGACACAAAGATAGGTAGGATAATTGATTCAAACGTAGATGTTAGGAAACTTCAGAAGGATTTAGACAAACTCTATTCTTGGTCAGAAAAGTGGCAGATGCAGTTCAATGTAGATAAATGCAAGGTTCTGAAGCTCGGGAGTGTCCATAACCCTAGCACTTATAAGTTAAATAATGAAGAACTTAGCCATGCAGATTGTGAAAAGGAATTGGGGGCTATGGTAAACAGCAACCTTAAACCAAGACAGCAATGCCTAAGCATACGTAATAAGGCAAATAGATTACTGGGATTTATATCAAGAAGTGTAAGCAACAGAAGTCCAGAGGTCATTCTGCAGCTTTATACATCATTAGTAAGGCCTCACCTCGATTATGCAGCTCAGTTCTGTTCTCCATATTACAGAATAAGAACATGTTTGTGTGCTCTCTGTGAATCTGAACCAGGATGCCCTCTCTTGAGCAACTTTACCAGCAGCTGAGAGAAGAGCTCAGAGTTGCTAAGATGGAGATACGGCGATTAACGGAGGAGAACAAGAGGATTCGTAGTAATCCTTCTGTTGTGAGTCCCCAGGTTAAGAGGGGAGCTTGGTCAGTGGCCGGGCAACATGGAACAAAGCTGAAGATCAAGAAAACGGTTGGAGAGGCAGAAACAACGAGAAACCAGAAGACTACCGTGGAAACTTCCAACCCATTCTCGGTGCTACCTGACGAATGTGAGTGTTCTACTGGGAATGCCACAACGAGCACCAAAGAAGCATTGGCAGACGTGAGTAAGACATCCCTAGAAACCCCAACGAAGACCATTGAGAACGTCTTGACGAATTCTACAAGTGGTGTAATCCTACCTGGCGAATGTGAGTCGACTACTCAGAGCATCACGAAGGACGACGCCAAGGAAGGTAAAAACATTGTTGTTGTTGGGGAGGGCCAGATTAGGTACATGGATAGGGCATTCTGCTTGAAGGATAGGAGTAGGAGGCAGAGAGTGTGTTTTCCTGGGGCTGGGATGAAGGATATTGTTAGCCGTCTGGATGACATCATGAGAGGTAATGGGAGCAATCCTATTATCTGTCTCAGTGCTGGAGGCAACAATGTTGGCAGACGTAGGAGTGAGGACCTGATTAGCAGGTATAGGTCAGCAATAGAGATAATTAGGAGGAAGGGTGGGAAACCTGTCATATGTGGCATTTTGCCAAGGAGAGGAGTTGGAAGTGAATGGTTGTCAAGAGCAATTGGTGTCAATTGCTTGCTGGACAAATACTGTAAGGAAAATGCGGTAACATTCATTGACAACTGGGACCTCTTCTATGGCAGAAATGACATGTATGCCAGGGATGGGGTTCACTTATCTAGGTGTGGGGGTGGAAGCACTGGCCAACGCAGTGGAGGAGCTGTTAGGTTTTAAACTAGAATAGTTAGTGGTATGAGTTTTGGGGGGAAAACTGGAAGTTTCAGGGTAGTAATATGGTTTCTAGGAGAATTAATAGGCAAAAAGAGGTGGTTTTGGAAAGCCCGTGTCACTAATTGACAAGGGAGAATAGGTTTTGTGGGGAAAAACAAAAGGAGCAGGAAGGGTAAAAAGGG
>NC_069458.1:32968130-32999345 GCF_026875155.1 Cherax quadricarinatus | reverse complement strand
CCTACTCCCAACGAAGAAACAAACAGAACAAGCGGCGCCAACAAAAAACATTGGGCAACGAATCCAGACTGCACTACACGAGCCCCACGGGCTCCTTGCCAGGCACAGCACTATGCAGGCTGTGGCTGCACCTCACCAGCAGATGCCGGGTACACAACTTGGCATATAGCAACAGGCCACGGTGTGCAGTGAAGAAAACCCTCAGCAGTCCCCCAGATTACAACAGCCCAGACAATATCCACGTTTGGGAACCCCAAACAACGCAGGCCCTCAACAGAGGATCTCTTAACACTCAAGGCATTCACGGATATTATCTGCAACAGTCACCTCCACGGAACAGAACATGTTCCGGCAGATGGTCAGCACACTCCTGAGGGTGTGCTTACCGACAGAACAGGAAACGGTGGATGCCATGAATCTGCAGATTATCAGAGTGGACAGAGCCCAGTCCCCAGCTCAGGAAACAGCTGAGATGGAGTAACCTCAGTCGCTTATGAGGCACACTAGCTGAACTGCCCGGGAAAACAGTGCTTGAGCAGCATATGCTGCAACAGTGAGGAATCAATTCTCCTTCAGGAGCCAGAGACTGGTCATCAAGATTAAGACCCGTGCCAGGACCCTGGTCTTGGCGAACATTATACATACACCCCAGGTAGATCTGTTTGCGACTTGAAAAAGCCCACTGTGGGCAAAACGTTGTCAATAAAGGATCACATTATACTGCATGCGTGTTTATATTTCCAGGATCACATCACACAAAGCAACAGCAGCAGCAAGTTGGACTGGTGGAGTGAATAATAGTTTGCCTCACACCTGGGGTAGAAACACACTTATCTTGGCCTAATTCAAAACCAGCAGTTACTATATAAAGAATCTCCATTTTTGTAAAAAGTACCTAATTTTCCATTACATTTATGATACACAATACCGAAATTACACGCGCAAAACATGTACAACCCCTGGAAACAGTTGAAATTTTCGACTGTACAAAAAGCTTGTACAATACAGAGGTCTTAAAGTGGAGACAGTGGAAGTTAAGAGGCAGGGTGGTGTTCAGTCCCTCGCCGGTAAAGATATGCATGTATTGCCCGAATGTTATTCATCAATTTATTGGCATATGATACTGTTATAATGCGACAGTAACACTAGTGAACCGTTGTACAGAGATCAACTACTAAATTTATTTCTATTTTCACCTCAAGGCTGAAGGATTGAATATCTCAGACTTGTCTTTCCACTTCAACTGGTCTCCAGCTTAAAAACTTGGGCTTAGTATTTCAATAAACCGGCTGCAGAAGCCGGTTTTAGGCAATAAAGCTTTCCTGGTGTTGAACATGTGTACAATCATTTTTTCTTCACAAACTAGATATACACTGGAAGTTACCTTAAACCTACTAAACTTACAATTCTGAATACAAATATGTTAATTTTCTAAGCTTATACCATTATCTTAGCGGTTGAATAGTAATAAATTTTCCATAATTCACCCTAACACGAGTACAAGAATCTACGATAATAGGAAAGTTTTGAAATTCTAGTACACGGGTCAGTTTATAACATTTCCACCTCTTGATTATGACTTAAGAATTGTACCTGACAGACAAACTGAGCGAGTAACAATTATTTGGACAGAAAGTACCCAACTGAAATTCAAGGCCCCGCCAGTACGCCATGAACAGTTCCTACTGTCACTTCAAGTGCCTGTAAAGTCTGCTCATGTAGAAGTGTTGAAATATTGGCTTAGTCTCAAGGAACAGCAGGCAATCTTGTGGTGTTTGGCCAGCATGGTCACAGTAACAAGGTCCATCAAAAACTGTTTCACCTCTCACTGAGACTTTCTTTGCACATACTCAGCAGAGAGCCAGGAGGGACCACCATTTGATCTGTTTGGAAGAAACTTATGTAAATTTAAACACTTTGACAAAGTCTAAAGTAACAAGTGAGCATAAAAAATTCAACTAGGAATATAAGACAGCTCGGGCATTTACGTTAAATGCTTCAAGATTTAAAAAAAAAAAAGTACAAATTAAGTGACACACAGGGCTAGGGGTTCAAAATCCTTAGTCTATATTTTATTATAATAATCAAGGGAGGAAGGCGCTAAACCCCGGGGGATTTTACAGCGCCTGGGGGGGATGTGGAAGGTTAATTCGGGGAACTGGAGCACAGATCAAATTCCCCAAATCAAGAGCCCCCTCACCAAGGACCTTCCTTAGGGGGGTATATAGATGGAGCTAGTCACCTCTAGCTTTTTCCTTAACTGCATAGTAGAATTCTACTTAACTTTTTAGTCTACGTGAAGTTTAGAGGTACAAGAGTCCTGTCAAGATGGTCAGTAACTTCACGGTTAGTGCGAATGTTCTATGTAGCGAAGGTCTTGCCAGGTCCACGCAGCTGCCATGTCTCACCATGTTACACTGAGGGTTCGCCTGGTCCTGATGTCCTAAACACATACTACCAGAGCTAACATCGGGAATAGCATATTGCGGTTAATCGCCCAGGGTGTACCTTCGCAACCCTTCAAAAGTAGGTTGCTCCAGCTTGCTAAACCTGTGTACCACTGAGAGAGATTCAGATTAACCTTAATATAAAAACAGCTAGTTTCCACGTATGAAGGTAGTCATCTGGTGAGGAATCCAGAGCCAATCAAAGACCAAATTAGCAGCATTCTCAACCCTGAGGATTAATCTGTACAAATAGGAAAAACACTCCTTGCTTGAATGTGTTTTTTTTGTTGTTGTTTGCACGTCAAGTACTGGTTTAAGATTACCAGGAATTCTTGTCCGAAAATTTATAGACTTTGAACTGACCTGCTAAAGCGGGTATTTTTTTACATTAGTAGAAGTTTTGATCATTTCTCTCTCAGGCAACTGAGAGTTACAAATCTCTCATCTGAACTTGGAAAACATGACAGCTGCTCGGTCAAGTATTCTTAATCAGTCCTTGCCCATGTATCTGGCTTGTCTGCAAGAGGACTAACATACGAGATTTCCTGACGTACAAAGGTCAGCCTCAAACTGACCTAGTGAGAGCCTGAGGAAATATAACGAAAATATATTCGTCAGGAATATATACAAGGGTGTCATGTCCCAAATGAATGTCCAGTCACTGCCTCCTGCCCTCATGAGAGTACTATTCAGGGGGTAAAAGCGTGTATATGATTCGAGTGATAAATGGTAGTTTATAATCGTTTACAAAGGAAATACGTCGGCGGTTCCACACTACTTCGGTTCACGGGGTTGTCTTCAGTCAAAGCGCACAAGAATGGCGATGCCATCTCCAAGATTCTACCTTCCAAACAGTACTGAGCTTGTAGGGGAGTAGCAGTGGTGATGGTTGTTTGTCTCAGGACTGAATCTCTGGAGTTTAAGGTCTGATATTCTCATTGTGTATGAAATTAGTTTTAAAAAACCTTTGCTCCATCTGGAGCCACAGACGAGCCTGTGACTAGGCTCGTGGGATGTCTGCTCTCAGTACTGTTATTTATCAAGCCTAGCCACAAAAATCTACACAACCTCCAATCGCCTTACAGATTTTACCTTTATATTAATCACATTATAAATCATGTATATAATTTATATACATCGAAAGTTGCCCAATTTTACTGACTAAAAAAAAAAAAAACTTACCTAAATATAAATATTTAAAATCTATGTAAATTTAAAAGCTGGTATTATCCCTGGTGTAGAGTGTTAAAATACCTTAACGGGGTATTATGACCCATCTTGGAGGAATTAAGAATTAATATAACGGTCTGTTTTTCCATAACATTTTATGCAACATACTGAAGTTATCTGAACTGGACAAGGCAGTGTTGTTGGTGACCCCTACTTCGTATGTGTTGGTGACACTAACCACTACACCAGCTCGTCTCGACGGACTTTTGTACCAAATTCAGTATGTCCCACCAAAAAATCAGTTTTTATTCATTCTTGATGAACTGCAGAATATTCAGATTAGTAACACTGGATGATTAATAGCCTATGCAAGATAAAAAATTGCCATGGGCTGAAAAACAGTACAGTTTGGATCCCACTCAGGTTCAGTACGGCAACTTGCCTGCTTAATAATTATTTAATTATATATAATATATATATATATATATTATATATATATGGATTGTTTTCCCGGGAAAATTTTTTCAATGTGTGATTGGCTTCAAATCTTACAGCTAAATTTAAATACTTAGAAAGTCATGCTACACGCTAACGTGTACCTGAGCTTGTGGTTACAGGTTATACCCCTGATCACAGTGTCAGTCTTATCGCAGAGATTCATGTATCCTCGCGACTTGTCCTGTACTGGTTTTGCTTTACTGTTTACTTTGTAATCAGATTTTCAATGTTTTGTGTTCACCTGGGCGACCCAAAGACAGGTTTTGAATCATTAGAATTGCTATTTTGAGAACACGCTACACCAAGCTCCTCAGTCTTATTTGGTTGTCCAAGACAAAATTAGAAAACTACTCCGAGCAAAGAAGCACCCTTAAGATGATTTGCCTCAGCACAAGAGCCAACCCAGATCAAAGCCGCGGCCCCAAGACCGGTAGGACCAGGACCAGACCAATGGAACTCAGCCGAAGGGTTGTACAACCGAAGAGTGAAACCATTTGGAACAAAACTGTTGCTCCTCCATTAGCGAAGTCTTCGTATAAGGTAGTTCAGCCAATAACATTCTTCACAACCAGATGGCCAGCTGATGAAGTCCTCTGGACTGATTCCAACCTCACGTACACATTCGGAGGATTTTTTTTTAATAAATTGTTGACGACTATCCACCTGGCCATATTCACAAGGCCCTCGCGTTACAGCTGAAGTGTTAGACGAGGTCAATGATGCGAGTACCACTGCCAGAGTTACTAATAGCACGAGTTGAAAGCTATTCAATGGACGATGGAGTTGATACAGATGAGCCCAGAAAGTAAAACCAGTTCAACACATATTCGATGTAGTATTTCAGAGGAATTGAAGTTTTACAGCCAGAAACAAGGGGGGGGAAAGAGTATCAAGTAAGTTTCCAAATTATGATTAAGGATGGGGATGGGAAGGAAGGGGAAAATTGGACGAAAATGCCCACAAAATTTCCTTTACAATTACTGGGCCAATTTCGGGGTACACTTTGGTTAAAGGACCTGGGCGGGCGAGAACAGACCGGCAAACCTACTAGACATAGAACTAAGAGCCATCTGAAATATTCTAACCTGTTGTGGGAACTCGCAGGACTAGCTGATTTCTTCAGACAGTTTAAACCTGCCTAAGGGGGGGGGTTTTGAATGGTGGGAGGTCCTGCCTATGTCTGGGAGGCCACCATTCTTTAAAATTAATTTGTAAGTATTTTAGTAATGAAGCCTCTATAGGCTAATGTTACTACACACTACTACTATACGTACTTAAGCTAAGAGTAATCTACCTGTGAAGGAAAAAGCCAGTAGTAGTGGGAGTTATGGTATGTTCCGACTCGCAGAGGAACCATAAACGTCGTTGCTGCCCGCACTATTCTAGTGGTCTGAAGTTAAACTTCGTTTCCTCTGGTCTGGTTTGCTTTAATATCTACTACTTGTAATATTAACCTTACCTGGTGTGGGTTGAAGTTTGAAGAAATCACTTCACTCTTCTCCTGATCAGGTAAGTTTGTATATACAGGAGTATCTGTTCGTTGTTACCGATTACCTGGTTCAAGATCAATGACAGTTGAAGTAGAAATACCCACCCTTTATCTTTCAATTCATTTATTTATTTTACTATTTTGTTCAGTCCAGAAGCGTTCCCCTGACACTACCTTAGTACCTACTACAACCTCTCTCAACCTATACAACTGTGAATATTGGCACTTGTCCCAGCCAGCGATAAGTCCCACTGCCTGCAGAGTGGACGGCTCCTAGCCTACCCGACTTTACTTATTGAAAACCCTGTTCACGAGTGGGGCCGTGTAGATCATTATTCTGCCCAATTGTGCAGTCATTAGCAGCCTATTTAATTAAAGACGATTTATCCTTAAGACAAGCCTTGATAGTAGTGAGTAAATACGACAACATTATAATGCAATTAGACCCTTCACCGTTACCTACAAAACTTGATTTGTAGACCTCCTCGTGGTACAATAGTAGTTGCAGATTGCGACTCTTACAAGATCTCGGGGATTCCCTGCTGAAGAACCAAAAGCTTCCACACTACGATTTAAGTACACAGTACATTTTAAATGCACATTTCTTGGTGCTTTGAGATGTGAAGGGTCTTACTACAGCCCACCAGAGATGAAACAAACTACAACTGGCCATGCACTGTCCTGTGTGTAAACTAGAGGTAATGAATCAGGTAGAAGAAATTGTGGATGGCCAGGTTTTCTGGGTGTATTCAACAATTAGTTGACTGGATCACTAACATGATCAGGTCATAACCACAGACACCCTCTACTCTACATTGTGGCTGTTATTTCTATCTAGACTACAGAGGGCCAATAACGATCTTAGCACATAACAGTACATGTAGTTGTATTGTAGGATAACCCCCAAGAATTCAATAGGACTTAACATTCTACCTTAATTTCCAGTGTTCAGTGGAGAAGAGTAAAGGTCCCCGAAAAGAAAAGTAATAATTTTACTAAGAGTTCAATTGTATTTTCTCTTCAGTAACATACAGAGGTCGCAAAAAGTTACTAATGTTGTGAATGAAACAGTGGCACCTTCACAATTATTGTAATTCATGCACTCTTACAAGACTAGTCCTCCCTCCTCCAACAGGTGTTGCAGTTGGGTCACTGCCCAGCAGAACTATTGTGCGTGGAGCTCTGGTGGACTTTTTCAGCAAGCTTTGACGACTAAAGGAAAATACAAAGTTTAACAAATTTCACCATCTTATTCTCACCGTTAATTGTAAACACGATGTCACGGCGAGGCTCACTGATATTTCTTAAGAGGATACACCTGGTTCAATGTTTAGTAATGTTCCTATTTGTGGTCCACATGTTTCATCAAAGGAGTAGTTTGATACACATGGCAAAATTCAAAAAATTGGTCATTCAGCAGTGCAAGTGGTTGTCTGTTCTTGACTCTTGATGTATAACACAGGTTTCCCTGAAGGGTCTGACGTTTGCAGCATGCCATTCCCTCGTATGTCAACCTGCCCTCTACTGGGATCTTCGATCATTTGTCACTTATACAGCGTGGGAATAGAGGACGTGTACAAGGTTCATAATCACAGTGCCGTAGAATGTCCGAAGACAAAATCCGTCAAGGCAAGATCAGACTCGAGGTAAGGCACAGCAAAAGAACAGCGATGCTGTTCTTGGCTGTGCCCAGATGATAGTAACAGGCCTTTTTAATTCCTGGGTTGTAATATGGGTAGCCTGTCCGAAGGCTGGAGCTTGCCTAGAGTTGGAGCAGGAACTAAGATCGTAGAAAGCTATGCTGTCTGGTATTGCGTTCAGGTTTTGCCCAACGGGTTCACAACCGTGGTCAACTGCCTTGTGCTATGAGTCAGCCTTGCTTGCATGATTGTAGAATAGAAACTTGCTACTTTGTGGTGAACGCACTTTTCACTGCAGCTGCGCACGCTTTGTACTCTTATAAGTATCAAACTTCGAGAAGAGGAGATGGCACATCAGACTCACTCACTTACAGGCAGGAATAAACTATGCCCGATGTTATTGAGGAGGAAAATGATACATCACTGAGCCAAAATCATCAGGTCCGTGCAACAGGGTTGTCTAAAGGGCGAATCAGTGCATTGGCTCTTGTAGCTGGTGATTAATCATCTTGAGCAGGACTAGGGAACAGAGGGCATATATGCCAACGGAAGAGTTTGTTTAGGGAAGAAAGAATGAGGCAGTTTTTCTCAAGTTGTAAATGACTGTAGTTTACAGAAAGCAAGTACAGCTTGCTTCCAGCTTCAATGATGCAGAACTAGAATATTTTCGAAACTTTTCGGAAATCAGGCCGGAAAAAGCATTGGGCATCGTTGGTTTCACAGCATTGTTTGGTAAAGGCACAGGGAATTTACATTAGTGTTAAATGAGAGTTCTGATTAATCATCAGGTGGTGCAGACCAGTCCTTGGAAGAATATCCAATGTATCCCAGCTAAGTATAGGGAAAGTCGTTCAATTTAGGGAGACGACCAGCTTGGTCAATACATGGTGGGATTTCGTGCACAGACTAAAGGCTTTTACCAGCTGGTATAAGCAAGTGGTTGTCGACACCTTTGATGATCTCGTGCTGCTTGTCCTAGTAGACAAACCCTGCTGGAGGTTGTGGGACAGAGATTAGAGTATTTCTGCAGGTTCATGACAACCACTGCACTGGAAGAGAGGGTTGGCTGCATTACCTTTGAACTACCGCTCCTTGTTCGAGCGGGTCCCATCTAGTTTCAACGCCTCGGCATGAGGGATCAGAAGTCAACATTAGAGGATGAAGTGCCACCAGGAGGGGGAGAACGTTCTACTTCAGCACCTACTAAGTCACCTGGTGATCACGCTACTCAACTTGGGGTCAACCTTGGTGAGCGAGGGACAAACCACTCAACATGGTGCAAACCTAAACAGTATCCAGAGCGACCAGGTGCAACGTCAGCCATGAGCTAGGTCAAGACCTGTTCGTTGCTTTCCAATTAACAAAGTAGGTCACATCCAATCCCCAATTGCCCAATAAACCCCCAACCCACCATTAGGGGAAATTTAGGTGTCCTAGGTAACATGTCCCTGAAAGTTAGAGAAAGGGATGGACTCCTTATTACTGTCAGTCATATTTTCCCTTCAGGGATAGACTCGAAAAACACCGCTGAAGTCAGAACTTTAGAGATCTGGAGCTATTGCTCACGTACAAGAGTACTACCCCTTTTCTGAACGCACTTCATTACAATCCTCCGTTTTGCCAAGAAGCATTTTGGCAGGAGCGATGTTTATCTGTCCGTTGGCTTAGAATCTATGTTACAGTTGCAATTATTATACTGCATACTTGACTGTGGGTGCATCAAAGGATTACTATGAAAGATGACCATGTTATTACTGGGTAATTAACATTACCACTGCATAGTGGTATGTCCTGAACCCATAATGATTTATTTCTTCTCCAGTGTTGGCATAACTCGGGAAACTTATCACAAGGGTTGTCTGGGAGAATGCTGACAACCTCGGACGACCTGATCATGGAAATAGCCAATTGTGATTTACAAGGAAAAACTGGCCAAGCGCCTCGTAAAATTTAGTGAAAACCAGACCAGTATAAGCCCTTCCTGTTCCAGGGTTGTGAGGACTGACATCTGTTTCACTGCACGAGGGAATGTCCTTCCGGGGGAGGAACAAACGAAAGGCACCCTTCTTTGATTTTGCTTTTCAGGCAGCCATGGGTTAAATCCTTTTGGATCCATCCAAGTCAGTATAAGCTTAAAAATATTATTTGATCTGGCACTGAGACTGGTAAGGAGGATAGAGGGCCGGCAACTGCAGACAGCTGTTACGTGGTTCAACAAGTTTACACCTCAAATATTGGAAATATTAGCTCACAAATACTTCCTTAGGAGGTCACCCGGAATTGCTAAAACATTATATAGAATCACAAAAGAATTCTATAGGCCAAATTAAGGCAGGATGTGAAGAATCTATCATGTTGCTGAGAATGTAAGCAAGTAGGGAAACCTAGGACATTCATTACAACCTGCACCTCTCCGCCTATACCTGCTGATTGGAGAACCCTTTTTTTTTGCAAAATTACATTATAAAATTGTGTAGGTCCACTACCTATGTCAGTTCTGTAAATCAGTATTTATTTACCATTATGGTCGAGAGAGTAACTAGTACCCTGAGCAATTCCCATGCACAGTACTAATACTAAAGCCATTCTCAAGGCTTTAACAAGATTTCTGGTTTTGGCAATTACTAAATCTATTCACAGTGACCCAAGTACTAACTTCACTGACACTAGCATTCAGGGAAGCATTAATAGGTTAGGGTTAAAAAGCAAACTTATCCACTGCCTATATCCTAGTCTCACGGCCACCCTTGGAAAGATTCCATCAGATGTTAAAAATCATGATGAGAACTTTTTGTATGCATTTTCCTACAGACTGGATGAATCACACCTTTGTTGCTATTTTCAATAAGAGGAAAACTGCACGAGTCTATCGAGTACAGGTCCGTTGATTTGAGCTGATCTTTGGGCACAATGTACGAGGTCTTTCTTCGGGTGCTCAAAGGAGGATGGAACGAGTGAGAAAACTTTAGCTCAACACTCTACAAACCCGTCTAAGGTTGGCATGAGGCACGTCAGTTAGCCAAGGTTAACTTAAAGGCAGCTCCAAAACAATGATTGAAAGAGGTTTATGACAAATGCACATTTTCCGCTCCTTCGATCCAGGAGACATGGTGGTGCACAGGAACCTATACTGGCCATACCTTGGAAAGCGCTAGATTACGTGCCTATGCACAAATTGTTAAGTAAATTATCTGATGTAAATTATGTGGGTAGCTCCCCTTGATAAGACCTTCAAAACTAAAACTTACCACATTAATCAATTAAAAATCTTTTCACACACCAGATAAAGTCCAGTAATGACTGTCCTCGAACCTCTAGGGACGACTGACCTCTCTGCACTATTTCTGAAATTAATGTCAAAACTTTCCAAACTCTGTCCTCCACAAGGACCCTAGCCCTTTAATGGGGAGGCGCGCGCACACGGGTGGGACTATCTGAAACTCGAAGCAACAAGTTTAACTGCGGCTCTACAGATCATACCCTGATATTTTTTCGGAATGTGCCCGAAAAAATGTACTTTAGGTTATCATGACGTAGTGTGGGAAACTCCTAAACCTATCCACTCTCCCACACTACAGAGCTAATCCTGAAATGCAGTAAGCTACTTCAGCAGGAGGTAGAATTTCTGTTAGAGCATGGGTTAGTGGAGCAGGTCATTTTAGTTCCATGGGCTTCACCGTGCATTCTTGTTTTAAAAAAAAAGGTTGGTTTTTTGTATGTGTACAGACTTCCTTAAGGTGAATGGATGTCACCAATCACAGATGCTTAACTTCTTCCTCATCTAGGAGACGTAATCGAACTTTTTGGGTAAGGCTACTTTTGGGTCTAGGTTAGATCTCCTTAAAGGTTACTATAGGGTACTTTGACGGAAAGGCGAAGGAATCCGTCTTTTGTAATTCCAGATCAATATACAATTTACCCCCTATGGAATGAAAAATTCCCCCTCTTCATTCCAGAAATTGTCCAAGCAGGCTATTAAAGGACTCTAAGGCACGGAGCTTATCTAGATGAACATCACACGTGGTGGTGTCTGATACTTGGGAATCAAACACCTGTTTAGGCTTAAGGCTTCTCAGACCTTTCAGAGTTTCCCATTTTTTAATGTTAATTACTAAGTCTTCCTTTTTGGGGACCAGGCACTTAATTTTCTGGGCCATGAAGTAGGGTTAGTGGCAACGTTGCTCCTAAAAATTCATAAAGTTCTTGTATTAAAGTTTACCCATACCCAATGATAGGATAAATTCTTCATTTCTAGGCATGTGATAGGGTTTTGAAAGGTTAAGACACGTGCAACATCTGGAATATCTTTATTGTAGACGTTTCGGGGCCCCATCCCAGTGGTATCAATACAGATTCTAGGACATATTTGGAAGACATGCTGTGTGAACACTAACTCCAAGGCTGAGGGATGTTACCTTCATCTTTTGTATATAGTTTCTACTTATTCCAATTAATGTACTAGAATCTGTATTGATAAAAGCCACTGGATTCGAAAACTTCACAATAAAGATATCCAGAATGATGAACATGTGTCTTAACTTCAGTCGGTATTTTATAACCTTTCTTGCACACGATAGGGTTTTTATAGAAAAATTTTGCAAAAAATTTCAAGATATTGTAGCCCCCCCCCCCCTTACCTTTTTACCCAGTCACAAAGTTCACTTAATTGTGAGTGGGGTTGGGGGCAGTACTGTAGCAAAAAACGGAGGGACGAAGTGTTGACAGCATGTTAGCCATCTACTTCTTAATTCCAGTCACATCAGATGACATACTCACTTGAAAAAAGCCCTCGTGCTGGTACTGGTCTTGGAGCCTTTGATCATGTATGTGGGCCAGACTTTGCAGGTGGTCACTGTCTACACCGACTACAACTAATTAATCTTCAAAAAGAATCACAGCACAAGATTATTGCAGGTGGTCACTCAGGCTGCAACAATTATCAGGGTTCAACATTATCCATGGTAAAGAAAATAAAGTTGGCAGACTAGTGTAAGTTTAAAAGTTATAATTATTAGGGGACCTTTGGTAACGGTTTCTGCTCTTTTCCCTTTGTGTGTTTTTTTTTTCCTTTGTAACGGGTGCTCTCTACCGTCCCGCCCGACCCTGCGACCTAGTTAGCCACAACTTTCTCGCTCTAAGTTTGGTTTGGCTTTATGTCGGGAATTAAAGCTGAGCGTTACCTTCCACCACAGGTAGATCTGTTTGCAACTTGGAAAAGACCACTGTCGGGCAAAACGCTGTTCAATAAATGATCACATTTTATACTGCATGTGTTATATTTCCAAGTGAGCTTGAGTTGGATGGCTGAGAGGAAAGGCAGAGTCCAATTATTGTGCCATGGTGGCATGGTTACCAATGGGAGGTGGGAGCCTATTCCTGAAGCCCTCTTCGGGGTGGGGTTTTGGATGCAAAGACTAATCTTATTCAGCGCATGTACACACCCTCATTGAAAGGCTCCCCCATCCAAAACCAGCGAACCATTATAGGTTCGAAACGATGGGGGCACCTCGTTTGATCAATACCCAGGTTCAGCCAATGAGAAGATGGTTTTTGGACACTCAAGGTTGTTGTGGGTACCACCCGCTTGTCTGCCCTTGTTAATTTCCCATTCTAGAGCTGGTTGAATGCAAGTCTGCTCTAGTGGCTTCTATTCTGCCTTGCTTACCGTGGAGGTGCACTAACCTATTGTTGTACATAGTGTACATACTCCTGTTCTTACTTGAAGGGATAATACAAGTCAAAAGTTCTGTTGTTTATATTTGCTCCTTTACACCCAGGATAACAGGCCTTTTAAATCTGGGTTTGTAATAGTCTCTTAGAAAAATCCAGTGATGAAAATTAATTAAGGGGGTGGTTTAGTTTTATGTTAAAGTATTCCCATTGACTCACATTTTTCCGTCTCATGAAAATTGTTTTAAATTTGCATATTACAAGCAGATAAAAATTTCAGTAGTAATTTTGAAAACTTAATATAAAACGGTTAAAAATTATTAATCTTTTAAATGCTAGATTAATTATTCCAAAAAAACTTTATACCCGCCAAGAATTCTGGTTTAAACAGTAATTTTAATAAAACAAATCACTACTGAAATGCAAAGTAGAATTAAAAATTCTAGGTCCACTAATTCCAGCTTTGACCTAAATGTATGGATTAATAAAAATACACAAAACCAGGTAAATCCAGCAAAACCTATTAGCTCCATAGGTTCAGTTTCCTTTAAATTATCTAAATGGCTAGTTAGATATTTTGAGCCCATTTGTTGGAAAAAATTTTAAGGTTTGAAAAAATAGATTTAAATTACAATATGGTTACTTTTGATTTTAATACATTGTTTACAAAAATTTCAGTGGATTTAAGTGTCCTATCTGATGAACTTGTAATTACGATATACCAATGCCAGTACCTACTATCACTGACCTTATTAAACTCTGTATTGTTGATCCAAAGTTTGTGTTTGATGGAGTTTTACTCAGAAGTTCGGTATGGTAATGGGAAACCCCCTTTCACCTGTTCATAGTAATTTGTACATGGAATATTCTGAAACAAGATTGATAAAATCCTTCCCAATAGAGCTATGTGGTACAGGTATATTGATATTTTATGTCTAAGAATATAGATATAAACCATTTCCTTGTTAGTCTAGCTCATACCATTATTATAATCAAAGAGCTAAACCGACAAGGGTCTTGCAGAGCTGCAGGGCAGAAAATAGTGCTGGGTCTATAAATAGCTAGTTGGAAAGGGGATCACAAGTGAGGGAACAAAAGGGGCTCGCACAGTCGCCGTGGAGAGAGGACGTCTTCGTTCCTGCTGAGCACTGTGCCTAGAGTCTTTTTCTTGGGTTATCCTGAGTAATACTCGACCAGAGCCGAGAGGAAACTTGCTGGCAGTCACTTCGAGCACCATTCCTTCAAGAGGGTAAGGCGGTGACTTGATGCTTGTTCACCCTTCTCTTCCCCATCCCCCATCCTTCCCCATCCTCCCCTCACCCAAACATCTACACTGGCCCACACACTAACACTGCTATCCTTCTGCGAGTTAACAAGGCATTTTGACCATCCAGTAGCCCCGTGCTTTTATTTTTAAATCTAGCCGATCTTTGCCTTGGGCCCTGTCCCCCTCACTCCTCGAGGGTAGGCAAGGCTACCACCAAGGAAAGTTTCTTGTTAAAGCAATTTCCCTGTGTCAGATGCATCTCCCTGGACATCATGGCACGAATACGAGTACGAATACTTGTTGATAAAAGTCTAAGAAGGAAATTCTTGAATGTATTTGTTCAAACAACTGTTGCTCCAGTGGTTGTTTTTCAAACCCACTCTGGGGCAGTACTTCTCTTCTCTGAAGAAAATTTACTCCAACTGCTTAAGCATGAAGTTCTTGAGAAACTGAAGACTTTGGGTATCGTCCCCATTGCACCTGATAGCTATCAAGCCCAACAAACTGTCTTTTTTGGCGAGAATTAACAGCTTCACGAGTGACAGCTGAGTGGAGGAACTTACTGCCGACAATTAGGAGAATTCTGAATTTAAGGTTGTCCAAGCCTATAAATTCTCTAAACCTGGCAACAACCAGGTAACATTAAAGTTAATGATTGAGACACCTGAAGCAGCCAAACTAGTATGTCAAAATGGTTTCAAATGTTTTGGCACCAGATGTACACCTGACCAAATATCTCTTGAAGGGTTTGGTCAGTGTTACACTGTTTCAAGTGTTACGCATTTGGCCATACCACAAATAAATGTGGTAGCCAATCACTAATTTGCATCATATGCTCTTGTGAGCATTCTTTTCGAGATTGCCTCTTCAAGGGGGGCTCCTTGGCATGGTGAAGAGGCTCTTGGTCTGAGGAATTAGACCTGTCAGTCTCCTTCCTCAGACTGAGCCTAATTACCCCCCAATCCCCCCTTCCTTATCCCATCCTCCCCTTTTTCCTTTCCTCCTCCTCACACCCTCCCTTTTTCTCTTCCTTTTTTTGGGCCTTTGGTATTTTTCCCACAGGCACGCTAGTTCCTAGGTAGGGGAAAGGGTACCGGGGACCATCCCATTTCGTTGAGGTTCTTGGCAGTGGCGTAGTTTGCCGTGGAATCTGGATCGCCTGGGGATGTCCCAATCCCTTTCCGGTATCCCAGAGGGAGGCTTTGGGTGTCTTTCGGGCGACGGGTGTATCTCTGGAAGCCACCTTTCGGATTCCGGGGAGTAGTGGCCGAAGGAGGTATGCTTTGTGGTGGATATCCGGCCGCCCTCTCTTTTCTACCAAGGTAGCTCGGCAGATGTGAGGTTGCTATCCCGGATTGCTGGTTTACTGGCATGAAGGGTAGGGTATGGCACAGGTTCCATGCTGCATCTGCACTACTTCCAGTGCCGAGGTCCTCTTGGGCGCAGAGGGAGATTTCTGGCCCTTTCATTCCTCCTGGAACTATTCCTCCCCACTCCCCTTTTTTTCTTTATTTTTTTTTTCTTAAAAACAAAAAAAGGAGTAACATAACCATGGAGAACCCAGTCCATGAACCTACTACCTCCAGGACCCTTCTTGATACCGTACCCCATTCTGACCCTGCCTTGTTTTTTTGACCACTCTTCGGACACTACTGATGCCCCTGTACCTCCTGCTGGTGCTGTTTCCTCACCCGCTTCAGGTACCAGGGTTTCGACTGACTCCTTCAATGTCTGACCTCCGCCTCTAGCTCCGCTCTCCTCTGACTATGCTTTCCGCCTCTCCCTCTACGGTACGGCAATTTTCGAATCACCAGCCCGTTTCACATCGGACCAACTCTGGTCCCACTCCTAAACGCCAACCTCCGATGTTACTTTGTTACCTTCTCATTCTACTCAGAAAAGACCGACAATCATGCATCTCCCTCTCCACACTCTTTTTGGACCACACAATGACTAAATTCTTTACTTTAAGACAGACTACTACTACTGCCTATCTTTCCGACTATAGTATTGGCAAAGCGCTCATGCGCCATGTTGGTAGAAATATTTCATGCTCTTAAGAGCGGTACATGCATTGTCACTGTCCAGAATGCTACCCAAGCTCATGATCTTTCCTTTGCATATCGATACTACTCCTATCACTATTGAAAAAACAACTTCCTCTCAATTCTTGTAGTGGTACCGTCGTTTTGCCCCATACCATAGTCCAACAGAATTTCCAGATATGTGGCAATGACATTCTTGAATAGCTGGAACTCCAGGATCTCCCAATCCTCCAAGTAGACACTTGTGTCCTTCCTGTCCGTGGGCGGAGACGATACCCTTGCAATGTGGCTTGATTATGTTGCGGGACATGGGTTACAAGTTCGAAAGGTGACCCCTACACCGCAACTGTGTAGAAATTGCTGGCGTTTTGGTCACCCAGCGAAATATTGCAGATCTTTAGCCGAATGCCCAGTCTGTGGTTGTGAGGGAAAAGTTCAACAGGTAGGAGTAGCAAGCGAATATATGGCAAGGATAGTTTGATTGCCAGCTGCTTGTTAAAGTAGGGCAAGTCTAGCTCCTGCTATCCCCCCCCACCCTGAAAGGTGACGTGTGGGGCTCCGGCCAAACAGTAATCACTACTCTCAGCTCCCAGCACAACTCTTGGAATGACAGACTGGGTCACCTGCCAACCAACGAGAAGTATTGAAGGAGACGGACTAACGTCCCAAGACATCACTTGTTGGATCTACCTACCTGATTACTTGTAGGCGACAGCAGACCATAACCCCTCATCTTGGTAGTGGTAAAGAATCTGCTTTCCTGTCATCTGGACTGACTATTCAAGGCTATAGACTGAAGAACTAGCAGTCTCCCATATGTCTTTTGAATTCAGAAACACGAAGCCATTTCAGAATATATAGCAGAGAACTAAACCTTCAATGGACACTGATACACCTCCTGTTCCCTCTCCACAACTTCATTCTTCGCAACGCTCCGTTCCTTCGCTGCATGAACATCTTCCAATGCCACCGCACGTTGACTTTTCTAACCCCTCTAGTCCATAGGTGCCCTTCCTTACGGATTCCTGTATTTTCTTCATTGCCAATCATGGCCTATTTACAGTGGAATATCCGCAGGCTCAGGGGTAATCGGGGCGAGCTTCAGATGCTGCTTTCCAGGTTTTCCCCTGTTGGTGCTTGCTTACAAGAACCAAAATTACACAGCTGTTTTCCAACCTAATCTCAGGCTACAATTTATTGTATTCTTCAGATCCTTTCTCAGATGGGACCTTTAATTAAAGTGCCCTTCTACACAATGATATTCCATACTGTCAACTCTGTCTATACCTCGCTGCATTACACTGCAGCCCATATCCCACTTGAATAATTGGTTGACAATGTTCTTTCTCTCTCCTTCTCAAGCATTTTCTATCCAGATTTTGCCTGTTTCATCCTTATCACCACCACTTATTACTTGGCGATTTTAATGCCCACCATTTCCTCTGATTGGGGGGGGGTCTCATTGTGACTCGTGTGGCATCCAGTTGGAGGCTTTTCTCGCCTCTCACCCCCCTCCGTTTAAATACGGGTACTCCCACCCATTTTGATACTCGTAACTCTCTTGCATCGATCTATGTCTGCTCTTCCTCCACTGCACTAGACTGTGTGCCAGTGTAATTCACTGGCACACCATTACACTCATCCAGCTTCGGTGTGACAGCATCTCTGAGAACAAGACAGCTTTTTTTTTAACCAATATCTTGGTGTGACAAGGGTTAGCTCTGTTGTGCCGTAATCTCCATAGTGGCCAGTCAAGCCCCTCTTCATTGAGGTGGTTAAAGATCCCCACTCAGTGGATCGGCTTGACGACATCGCTTTGGGAGACACCAGCCCCTTTTTCTCTCCTCTAGACTTTCGGGAAATGGGCTGGACCTGCTCCTGCGTGGGTGGGAGTATTCGTCTAGTCGGTGCCCGTGGCTGGATTCCAATGATTTATGCACGGAAAGCCTCATCTTCACAGGTACATTACACATGTCCCTTCAGGATTATAAAACATAAACTCCCCATAAGAGCCACTTATAAATTTATGCTGCATCTCTTCCTGTGCTGTTGTCAGGGGAACTGCATTGACAACTCATCCTCTGACAAGGGCCCCCTTATGTTGAAGTATTCTAAAGCTGATAAAGACACTATTGACTAGCTTCTACCTTCAACCTTACCCAGGCCCGCATGTTTAATGTCTAAGACAAATACTGGCTACAAGTCAATCTCGATCCTGTGAACTATGCCCTTTTGCATTAGTAAGGATGTTCGAGACAAGCTCCTCAGGCAGGCTTTGCTATCGATTGGGCTCCTAACCATAAGGCCAGGAGCACAGTTGTGGCAAAATCTGTGGGCTCTTCACTGGCTGCTGACTATGACCGAGCCCAAAGATGCTTTGATGACTGACATCACTTCACAAAACCAGGTTACAGTTGGGAACTATCACCCTCCACGTTCCAACGTTCTTAAAATCAGATGCTTTACCCCAGCAGAGGCTGATTTGTTTAAACATGTGTTCGCACCAACTATTTCATTATTTCACCCACTTCCTTGTTTCTTCTCAACTATGTCCCTGTTCTTCAGGGTTTAAAATGCCTTCACTTTGAACATTTAAAGATCGCTTGTGACAAGCAACAGCTATGTTCGAAGTGGTGTTCTACTGGCCACACATGGCAGAAATTTCTAGCCCCCCCCTGCTTGCACTGCTCTCAGGCATATTTTGCCACTTATTTTCAGTGCCCTTCTCGTAAGGAAATGTTTCCTCCTTACACAGACCAACCACTTAACCTTTCCCAAAACCCCGTCTTGACTCCATTCCCACAACCACAGCCTGCATCTTCAACCACTACCCAACCCAACACTTCTATTCAACCCATCAATCCCTTGCCGACAACTGGAATGGCGTAGCTAATCGGTGAAAGGCACCATCCAACATTTAAATTCTTATCCCCCCCATTCACACATTTTCACAGCCATGCTGTGAAAATTCACACGATTGCATGGTCCCATTATACTCTATACAACTTAGACCTAACTCAAATGTTAATACCCATGATCTAACGGGCTAACCATACTTTTCAATCTCGCACATCTCCCTGTTTACCTCCTTGCCGACCTCAATGCCAAACACGGCCTTCCATGACAACTCCAACCTTCATGGTAGACAACTCCATACTTTTGTCACACAAGCATCTCATTCACCTTGGTCCTTACTTCTCCAGTCTTCACTCATAATGGCCAAGGCACTTCTGACAATTTTCGAGAACAGAGCCGGTACATATTTACACCCCTTTCACAACACCTGGCCCACTTTCCGGGTCTGACCACTTTCCTGTCATTCTCCATATTTCTTCTAACCCCATACTAATTCCTGTCCTCCCCTCCAGCTTACTCTCAGGTTGATTGGGACGTGTTCAAACAAACCCCGACACGATCTCACATACAACTGACAATAGGCCAGTATCAGGCAGACAAATTGCACGCATTCAACATTCCATTTACCCAAGCCCCTGCAGTGGCTGTACCCATGACACTACAAAGTGCGCTACTTTTTTCTGCCCTTTGGAGAGAACAAAACGACTGCTCACTTATTACAGACACCGTTTCCATGCTAACCAAAACAAGACTTTACATTATCCGTTGGGATCTCATCATACTACGTGTACCTATCATCCATAGTCTGGATGAAGAACCACGCTCGCCATTGGCAATCTCTCAAACACTGCAGATACTCAGCATACTAAAGATCCCAAAACTTTCTGGACGATCATCCGGGGACTCATGGTACCCCAACATCTACGAGTTTTCAGACATCACCCACAACACATCTCACCCTACTGAGGCTGTCCACATCTTCAGACACATCTGGGAAACATCTTCTACCCACATCCTCCTGACCCAGCTGCCATAGCACACTGACATTGAGCGATGGATCTCTATCCACGAAGACAACCACTCCTGATCCTCTCATCTCGAAACACACACTCCTCCACTCATCCTCTTCACACACTCTGTAGCTGATGTTCATTCCCTTTTAGCCCACCTTCCCAAGAAAGCTCCTGGTGCTTCTGGTCACACATTCTGTCCTTCGTCATCTCCCACTCCGTTGCTTCTGCTATTACTGACCTCTTGAATGCTTCTGCATCTGGTTACTTCCCTCCCTTCAAATCTGCTACAGCATGCCTCATCCTGAAACCTGGAAAAGACTTGACTGACCCCAAGAACTATAGACCTACAAGCCTCCTCAAAATCTTCGGTAAGACCTTTGAACTTGTAAATGTGTGACTCAGGACTCGCCTTGAGACCAATAACTTGCTTACCGAGCTTCAATTCGGCTTCCGACAGCATCGCTTTACCCAGGACGTTTTGAACATTATCCTGAATATACACAAACAAGCCCAAAACTGTACCACCGCCCTTGTTGCCAAAGATGTTGAAAAAGCCTTTGATACTATTTGGCATGATGGAAAAAAATATAAACTTTGTACCTTGATACCGCAGATGGTTCTAAATCTTCTGACTGTGTTGGGCTCGCGGCAGTATTCACTGATGAAGTTGTCCGAGGCCACTTGTTAGACTGATAGTATATTTTACTGCAAAGTTATATGCCATCCTCATAGCACTTCATATTTCATACACGTCTCCTTCGACGTTTGTAATAATTTGGATTCCCTCTGTTTTACAAGCCATTAAACAGCGATTCCCCTCATCCATTAGTCCTTTGCATTCAACAATGGATGCGCTGTGTGGCTAGCAAACTTTTTCTGTTGGGTCCCTGGACACGGTGTGCAGGGTAATGAGCAAGCAGATGCTACTGCATGGTCAGCGATACAGATCTTCCGGTTTCTTATAAGGGTATTCTGTTCAGGGACTATTTTCCAGTCATCTCAGCCCATCTCCCGCAGCCGTATGCAACAACGTGGTCGGGCATGCACTAAGAAACTGTGCTCTGTTAAAAACCACTTCTGGGTTTGTGGCCATCTTACCACCATTGTAGTTCTCGGGAGACTGTGCTCTCCCGGCTCTGCATTGGTCATACACGTCTTACCCATTGGCATCATGGACAGATGCCCTCTTCCTCTCTGAGGTTTGTCGGGACCCTATTTCAGTTCTTCACTTCGTCGATTGCCCAGTTTGCCAGCGAGCTCGCAGGATTTACCTCCAACGCCACCACCCTACCACTATCTTCTCTACTGGCAGACGACCCCTCCTTTGCCTTCCACTCACCGACTGTCAGCAACTGCCTTATTATAGGAACTGACACAGCCCTTGTCCCTGCCAATCTTTCACTCCCCTCACCTCTGATCCCCCATTCACCTAGCTGTTTATAATCTCAGCTCTATTTACAGCCCTGCAGTATGACTTGTCGGTTTAGCGATTTCTTTTATTATAATAATCCTTACTGTGTAACTTGCAAGACAATGCGACTCGCTGTAAGAATAGTTACATGGATAAGTTACACAGTAAGGATGGTAATAAGAGATCATTTACCGTGAAACTTAATGACCTGAAGTCACTTGTCCTCGGTTAATAGCATTTGGTGTACCACTATTTTCTCAATTCAAGTGATTAAGATCCTAGTGCAGTACCTCCTGATATATTCCAGGCGAGTCTGTAACGCAGGTGAGGACTGCGCTTGTTGAGCAGTCAACCTGTGGCATAAGCTGCACAAATTTCCACACAGCCTTTAGGAATTTAGTGTACTAGGTGTCATGCGAGTGAGCGGTGTCTCCCTCTAGTTCTGTGCACGAGCCATTTCCTTTTTCTCGTGGACTGTTCTTTGTGATGGCAGCAGTTGGTAACCGAGCTCGGTTTCGATGTCATGAGTCTGGTGTGGTTTGTAGATCAAAGGCAGGATTGTCTATACACATACTAAGTAAACATCCCGACCAGTATCATAGGATGTGGAAGGGGGCTGTCGCTTTTATGAAAAGCAGATGGTCTGAGGGGTATGTTGCTGGCCATGGCTGAAGTGAAGAGTCAAAGAGGCCAAGAATTTAGGCCAAGAAGCCCCAGCGGGATCAACATGATGCTATCGCAATCACTCCAAGAGATCAGTGGAAGCAATTAAGGGCCACAGGAAAGTTGCTTCCTACAAAACCCTTGTGAATAGGTTAATGTCAAAAGTAGTTGGTGTGGAGGACTATATGGGATTCAAGATGCATCTCTCCAGGAGGTAGAGAACAATGAAATTTGGGGAAGGAAGGGCTATTTGAAATTCAGAACTCCCACAATTTATGTTCCAACAGTACAAACACTAACAGCACCTACTTGACACACTGGACGTGTAAACATTCAAACATCTCGGAAAATACAGAACATGTTACACTGTCACTATGGAGAAAATGAGGGAGAGTTTTGGGGAATTTGGATTTTCAAATGAATGGTTCACACAGCATTGTTTGGTAAGGCACAGGAATTTACATCAGTGTTAAATGAGAGTTCTGTAATTATCAGGTGATGCAGACCAGTCCTTGGAGCATATCAATGTATCCCAGCTAAGCATAGGAAGTCGTTCAAGTTAGGAAGACGACAGCTTGGTCAATCCCTGGTGGATTTCGTGCAACAGACTAAAGCTTTTACCAGCTGGTATAAAGCAAGTGGTGTCGCCACCTTTGATGATCTCGTGCAGCTTGTCCTAGTAGACAACCTGCTGG
This sequence comes from Cherax quadricarinatus, assembly GCF_026875155.1. Classification (NCBI taxonomy): domain Eukaryota; kingdom Metazoa; phylum Arthropoda; class Malacostraca; order Decapoda; family Parastacidae; genus Cherax; species Cherax quadricarinatus. The sequence goes on along the minus strand of NC_069458.1, from coordinate 32,976,481 downwards.
AGTCTGTGGGACCAGAGATTAGAGTCTTTCTGCAGGATCATGACAACCACTGCACTGGAAGCAGCCAGGTTGGCTGATACCTTTGAAACTAACGCTCCTTGTCCGAGCAGTCCCATCTCTTTTCAACAGCCTGGCATGAGCACAGATCGTCAACATTGGAGGATGAAGTGCCATCCGGAGGGAGAACGTCTACTTCAGCCAACTAAGTCACCTGGTGATCCACGCTACTCAACTTGGGGTCAACCTGGTGAGCGACAAACCACTCAACATGGTGCAACTAAACAGTATCCAGAGCGACACCAGGTGCAACGTCAGCCAGGAGCTAGGGTAAAGCCTGTCGTCTGCTTTCCATTTAACAAAGTAGGTCACATCCGTCCCAATTGCCCAAATAAACCCCCAACCATTAGGGAAAATCTAGTGTCCCTAGTAACATGTCCCTGAAAGTAGAGAAAGGGATGGCTCCTTATTACTGTCAGTCATATTCCTTCAGGAAGACTCGAAAACACCTGAAGTCAGAACCTTTAGAGATACTGGAGCATATTGCTCACGTACAAGAGTACTACCCCTTTCTGAACGCACTTCATTACAATCCTCCGTTTTGCAAGAAGCATTGGAGGAGTGATCTTTTCTGTCCCGTTGCATAGAATCTATGTACAGCGCAATTATTATACTGCATACTTGACTGTGGGTGCATCCAAAGGATTTCCTATGAAAGATGCCATGTTATTACTGGGTAATAACATTACCACTGCTAGTCTATGTCCTGAACCCATAATGATTATTCTTCTCCAGTATTGGCCATATCTCGGGAAACATCTCGAAGGGTTGTCTGGCGAGAATGATGACAACCTTGGAAGACTCTGATCTCGGAATAGCCAATTTGCTTTACGAGGAAAACTGGCCAGAGCCTCGTAAATTTAGTGAACAGACCAGATCAAGCCTTCCTGTTCCAGGGTTGCAGGACTGACATCTGTTTCCATGCCCGAGGGACTGTCCTTCCGGGAGGAACAACGAAAGGACCCTTCTTTGAATTTTGCTTTTCAGGCAGCCATGGGTAAATCCTTTTCGGATTATCCAGTCAAGTATAAGCTTAAAAACTATTATTTGATCTGCGCTGAGACTGGTAAGGAGATAGAGGGCCGGCAACTGTCAGACAGGTTAGTGGTTCCAACAAAGTTTACACCTCAAATATTGAATATAGCTCACAATACTTCCTTAGGAGGTCACCTAGGAATTGCTAAAACTTTAAATATAGAATCACAAAAGAATTCTATAGGCCAAAATTAAGGCAGGATGTGAAGAACTATATCCGATGTTGCCGAGAATGTCAGCAAGTAGGGAAACCTGGACATTCCATTAAACCTGCACCTCTCCGGCCTATACCTGCTGATGGAGAACCTTTTGCAGAATTAATTATAAATTGTGTAGGTCCACTACCTATGTCAGTCTGTAAATCAGTATTTATTTACCATTATGGATAGAGTAACTAGATACCCTGAAGCAATTCCCATGTGCAGTATTAAAAACTAAAGCCATTCTCAAGGCTTTAACCAGATTTCTGGTTTTGGCATTACTAAATCTATTCACAGTGATCAAGGTACTAACTTCACTGCCAAAGCATTCAGGGAAACATTAACTAGGTTAGGGATAATCAACTTATCCACTGCCTATCATCCTTAGTCTCAAGGCGCCCTTGGAAAGATTCCATCAGACGTTAAAATCCATGATGAGAACTTTTTGTATGCATTTTCCTACAGACTGGGGTGAATCACTACCTTTGTTGCTATTTTCAATAAGAAACTGCAGGAGTCTATCGAGTACAGTCCGTTTGAGCTGATCTTTGGGCACAATGTACGAGGTCTTCTTTGGGTGCTCAAAGGAGGATGGACGAGAGAAAAACTTTAGCTCAACACTCTACAACCCGTCTAAGGTTGCAGTGGCACGTCAGTTTTGCCAAGGTTAACTTAAAGGCAGCTCAAAACAAGATGAAAGAGGTATGACAAATGCACAATTTCGCTCCTTCCATCCAGGAGACATGGTGTTGGTACAGGAACCTATACCTGGCCATACCTTGAAAGCTAGATTTACGAGACCTATGCCCAAAATTTTAAGTAAATTATCTGATGTAAATTATGTGGTAGCTCCCCCTTGATAAGACCTCAAAAACTAAAACTTACCACATTAATCAATTAAAATCTTTTCAAACACCAGATAAAGTCCCAGTAATGACTGTCCTCTACCTCTCAGGACGACTGACTCTCTGCATTATTTCTGAAATTAATGTCAAACTTCCAAACACTGTCCTCCACAAGGACCCTAGCCCTTTAATGGTGGGACTATCTGAAACTCGAGCAACAACTTAAACTGCGCTTCTACAGTCATACCCTGATATTTTTTCGGATGTGTCGAAAAAATGTACTTTAGGTTATCATTACCTAGATGTGGGAAACTCTAAACCTATCAAACTCTCCCCTTACAGAGCTAATCCTGAAAAGCAGAAGCTACTTCAGCAGGAGGTAGAATTTCTGTTAGAGCATGGGTTAGTGGAGGAGTCGTCTAGTCCATGGGCCTTCACCGTGCATCCTTTTTAAAAAAGGTGGAGGTTTTTCGTATGTGTACAGACTACCGTAAGGTGAATGATGTCACAATCACAGATGCTTACCCTCTTCCTCGTCTAGATGATATAATCGACTTTTTGGGTAAGGCTACTTTTGGGTCTAGGTTAGATCTCCTTAAAGGTTATTATCAGGTACCTTTGACGGAAAAGGCGAAGGAAATCCGTCTTCGTAATTCCAGGTCATCATCAATATACAGTTACACCCTTCGGGAAAGAAAAATTCCTCCCTCTTCATTCCAGAAACTTGTCCATCAGGCTATTAAAGGACTCGAAGGCACAGCAGCTTATCTAGATGACATCGTGGTGGTGTTTGATACTTGGGATCAACACCTGTTTAGGCTTAAGGCTCTCAGACATTTCAGAGTTCCCATTTAACTGTTAATTTATCTAAGTCTTCCTTTGGCCAGGCCACTTACTTTTCTGGGGCCCTGAAGTAGGTAGTGGAAAGTTGCTCCTAAAAAATTCGTAAAGTTCTTGCTATTAAACATTACCCAATACCCCATGATAGAAATCTCTTCATTTCCTAAGCATGATAGGGTTTTGAAAGTTAAGACACGTGCAACATCTGGATATCTTTATTGTAGACGTTTCGCCATCCAGTGGCTTTATCAATAGAGATTCTAGGACGTAATTGGAAGACAATGCTGTGAACACTAACTCCAAGGCTGAGGGATGATTACCTCATCTTTTGTATATAGTTCTACTGTCTTCCAATTATGTCCTAGAATCTGTATTTATAAAGCCACTGGATTGCTAAACGTCTACAATAAAGATATCCAGATGTTGCACGTGTCTCAACTTTCATGTCGGTATATTATACCTTTCTGCACATGATGGGGTTTTTATAGAAAATTTTGCAAAAATTTTTCAGATATTGTACCCCCCTCCATTACCTCTCTTACCAGTCACAAAGTTCCCTTTAATTGAGAGTGGGGTTGGGGCAGTACTGTTGCAAAACGGGGATGAAGAGTTGCAGCCTGTAGCATTCTACTCTGAAGTTCCAGTCACATCAAAGACCTACTCAACAATTGAAAAAAGCCCTCGTGCTGGTACTGGTCTTGGAGCACTTTGATATTTATGTGGGCCAGACTTTGCAGGTGGTCACTGTCTACACCGACTACAACTAATTAATCTTCAAAAAGAATCACAGCACAAGAATTATGAGGTGGTCACTCAGGCTGCAACCATGTATCAGGGTAAAACATATCCCTGTTAAAGAAAATAAGTTGGCAGACTATGTAGTCTAAAAGTTATATATATTAGGGACCTTTGGTAACCGGTTTCTAGCTCTTTCCCCTTTGTGTTTTTTTTTTTTTTGGTGACCGGGTGCTAGATACCATCCGCCCGTACCCTGGACCTACATTAGCCCAACTTTCTCGCTCTAAGTTTAGGTTTGGCTTTATGTCAGGAATAAAGCTGAGCGTACCTTCCACCCCAGGTAGATCTGTTTGCAACTTGAAAAAGCCCACTGTGGGCAAAACGCTGTCAATAAAGGATCACATTATACATACTGCATGTGTTTATATTTCCAAAGCTGAGCTCTGAGTTGGATGGCTGAGAGGAAAGGCAGTCCATTATATAGTGCCATGGTGGCATGGTTACCAATGGGAGGTGGGAGCCTATTCCTGAGCCTCTCGGGGTGGGGTTTTGGCATGCAAAGACTAATCTTATTCAGCGCATGTACACACCCTCATTGAAAGGCTCCCCCATCCCAACCAGCAAACCATTACTAGGTTCGAAACGATGGGGCCCCGTCGTTTGATCAATACCCAGGTTCAAGCCAATGAGAAGATGGTTTTGGCACTCACAGGTTGTTGTGGTACCACCCGCTGTCTGCCCTTTCTAGAGCTGGTTGAGCAGTCTGCTCTCTAGTGGCTTCTATTCTGCCTTGCTTACCGTGGAGTGCACTAATACCTATTGTTGTACATAGTGTACATACTCCTGTTCTAACTTGAAGGATAATACAAGTCAAAAGTTCTGTGTTTATTTTGCTCCCTTTACACCCAGGATAACAGGCCTTTTAAATTCCTGGGTTGTAATAGTATCTTAGAAAAATCCAGTGATGAAATTAATAAGGGGGTGGTTTAGTTTTATGATAAAGTATTCCCAATTGACCTCACATTTTTTCCGTCTCATGAAAACTTGTTTTAAATTTGCATATTAAAGCAGATAAAAATATCAGTAGTAATTTGAAAAACTAATTATCAAGGTAAAATTAATTAATCTTTTAAATGCTAGATTATTCCAAACTTTATACCCGAGATTCTGTTAAGAGTAATTTTAATAAAACAAAACTGCTACTGAAAGGCAAAGTAGAATTAAAAAATTTAGGTCCACTAATCCAGCTTGACCCTAAATGTATGGATTAATAAAAATACACAAACCAGGTAATCCAGCCAAACCTATTAGCTCCATAGGTTCAGTTTCCTATAAATTATCTAAATGGCTAGTAGATATTTTGAGCCCAATTGTTGGAAAAATTTTTAAAGGTTGAAAAAATAGAGATTTAAATTACAATATGGTTACTTTTGATTTTACTTCTTTGTTTACAAAAAATTCAGTGATTTAAGTGTCCTATCTGATGAACTTGTTAATTACGATATACCAATGCCAGTACCTACTATCACTGACCTTATTAAACTCTGTATTGTTGATCCAAAGTTTGTGTTTGATGGAGTTTTACTCAGAAGTTCGGAAAGGGTAATGGGAAACCCCCTTTCACCTGTTCATAGTAATTTGTACATGGAATATTCTGAAACAAGATTATAAAATCCTTCCCAATAGAGCTACGTGGTACAGGTATATTGATATTTATGTCTAAGAATATAGATATAAACCATTTCCTTGTTAGCCCAGCTCATACCATTTTTTATTTTAAAACAATTAAAGAGCTAAACCGACAAGGGTCTTGCAGAGCTGCAGGCAGAAAATAGTGCTGGGTCTATAAATAGCTAGTTGGAAAAGGGATCACAAGTGAGGGAACAAAAGGGGCTCGCACAGTCGCCGTGGGGAGAGGACGTCTTCGTTCCTGCTGAGCACTGTGCCTAGAGTCTTTTCTGGGTTATCCTGAGTAATACCCCACCAGAGCCGAGAGGAAACTTGCTGCAGTCACTTCGAGCACCATCCCTTCAAGAGGGTAAGGCGGTGACTTGCTTGCTTGTTCACCCTTCTCTCCCCATCCCCCATCCTTCCCCATCCTCCCCTCACCCAAACTCTCACGGCCCCACACACTAACCTGCATCCTTCGGGGTTAACAAGGCTTTTTCGACCTTTCCGGGTTGCCCCCTTTTTTTATTTTAAATTCACCGATCTTCCCTTTGGGGCCCTGTCCCCCTCGTCCTCGGGGGTAGGAAAGGCACCACCAAGGAAAATTTTCTTTTTAAAGCAATTTTCTGTGAAAGATGCTCCCCGGACATCAGGCCCCAAATACTTGTCGTTGAAAAAAGTCTAAGAAAAATTTTTTAATTATTTGTTCAAAACTTTTTGCTCCGGGGTTTGGTTTTTTCAAACCCACTCTGGGGCATACTTGTCTCTCTGAAGAAAATTACTTAAACTGTTTAAGCAGAATTCTTGAGAAACTGAAACTTTGGTACTCCCCATTGCACTGATACTATCAAGCCCAACGAACTGTCTTTGGGCGAGAATTAACAGCTTCACGAGGACGTCAGTGGGGGAACTTCTCCCGCTTTAATCGGGAAAAATTCAAATTTAAGGTTGTCCAACCTAAAAATTTTCTAAACCCGGGGCAACAACCAGGTAACAAAAAAAGTAAATATTGAGAACCTAAAGCAGCCAAACTATTATGTCAAAATGTTTCAAAGTTTTGGGGACCAGATGACACCTGACCAAAAATCTCTTTAATTTTTGTCAGTGTTACACTGACAAATGTTATCATTTGGGCCCTACCACCAAAAAATTGGGAGCCAATCACTAATTTTGCATCATATCTCTGGGGACATTTTTTCAAAACTCCTCCCTGCTTCACCATGCCCCCTGGGATGGTGAAAGGGTCTTGGGGTTTTAGGGAATTTGACCTGTCAGTCCCTTCCCAACCAACCTAATTACCCCCCCCAAACCCCCCCTTCCTTATCCCATCTCCCCTTTTTCCTTTCCTCCTCCTCCCCCCTCCTCCTCCTCACCCCTCCCTTTTTCCCTTCCTCTTTTGGGCCTTTGGGATTTTTTTTCCCCAGGCACCTATTTTCCCAGGTAGGAAAAGGTACCAGGGCCCCCATCCGTTGAGGTTCTTGGGAGTGGTAGTTTGCCGTGGAATTGGATCGCCTGGGGAATTTCCCCAAACCCCTTTCCGGGATCCCAAGGGGGGCTTTTGGGGGTCTTTTGGGGGACGGGGGTATCTCTGAAGCCACCTTTTTGGATTCCGGGGGTATGGCCCAAGAGGGGCTTTGTGGTGGATATCCGGCCGCCCCCTCTTTTTTACCCCAAGGGAGCTCGCAGATGGAGGTTGCTAAACCGGGATTGCTGTTACTGGGATGAAGGGGAGGGGAGGGGAGGGGGCCATTGCATCTGCGCTACTTCCAGTGCTGAGGGCCTCTTGGGCGCAGAGCGAGATTTCTGGCCCTTTCATTCCTCCGGGAAATATTCCTCCCCACTCCCCCCTTTTCTTTTATTCTTTATTTTTTTCTTTCTTAAAAACAAAAAAAGGAGTACCTAACCATGGAAAACCCAGTCCATGAACCTACTACCCCCAGAACCCTTCTTGATACCGTACCCCATTCTGACCCTGCCTTGTTTTTTGACCACTTTTGCACTCTGATGCCCCTGTACCTTTTGCTTTTGCAGTTTCCTACCGCTTCAGGGACCAGGTTTCGACCCACTCCCTTCAAATTTTTCTGACCTCTGCTCTCCTCTGACTGCTTCCGGCCCCTCCCCCTACGGTACGGCAAATTTTTAATCGCCAGCCCGTTTTCACGCGGACTAACTCTGGTTTTCACTCCCAAACGCCAACGACAATCTCCTGATGTACTTCGTTACCTTCCCATTCTAACTGGAAAACACCGACATTTTGCCATCCCTCTCCACGCTCTGTTTTGGACCACACAATGGACCCAAATTATTTACTTTAAGACAGACTTCTTCTGCCTATCTTTCCCGACCATATATTGGCAAAGCACTCCTTGCCATGTTGTTTGAGATATTTTTATGCTCTAAAAGCGTACACGCATTGTCACTGCCCGAATGTTTACCAACTCATGATCTTTCCTTTCGCAATCGTACTTTACTCCTATCACAATTGAAAAACATCTTCCTCTCATTCTTTTAGTGGTACTGCATTTTTTCACCATACCATAGTCCAACAATTTCCAGACATGTGGCAATGACATTCTTTAATAGCTGAACTCCAGGATTCCAATCCTCAAAGTAGCACTGTGTCTTCCTGTCGGGGCAGACGATACCCTTGCAATGTGGCTTGATTATGTTGCGGCTGGGTTAAAGTTCGGGGAAAGTCACCCCTCCCCCCACGGAAAGCGCGTTTGGCCCCCGCAAATATTGCGAACCTGCAGAAATTTTTTCCCCGTTGGTGGTTTGTTAGGGGAAAAATTCAAAACAGGGGTAGAAGCGAGTATATGGGGAAAATATAGTTTGATTGCCGCTTTGTTAAGGTAGGGGAAGTCTAGCTCCCGCTAACCCACCTTTTTTCCCTCCCCACCCCGAAAGGCGACGGTTGGGCTCCCCGCCAAAAAGTAATGCTGACCAACTCCCGCACAACCCCTGGGAA